>DWPF01000177.1:0-13520 GCA_018251575.1 Cecropterus bathyllus | reverse complement strand
ATCGGACACTGAATTGGGCAAAATTCAGCTCGCAAGATTTGATCTAAACATACTTACAAACATTGCATTCGAATTGGCAATTATGTCATTATATTTCAACGTTATAGTGTTTCCAAAAACGCCGATATCAATCAACCAATATAAATTAAATAACTGAATCACATGTAAGTGGTTAATGTTAGTAATTTTTAATCCATGTCCGATTGAATAAATGACCTCATCGACGAGTAATTGATTAAAAAACATTGACAAACAATCATCAATAATAGTCAATACAGGTTGTATCCAATAATTAAGGTGTAGAAAAAACATAATCAAGACTTTGTTTCATTTTCTCTTAAAAAGCGTAAAGGTTATGTTGTAATTCTGAACAAATAATACATAAAATTTATTGTACAAGGTTTAACTTTACATTTCATCGTCAGATAGCCAATATTGCAATATAGTGCCGATCTACATTTTAAAATGCCAGCTTTAACGTGGAAGGTAGAATGCACTAGAACGTAGGCGTTCTAGCTTAGTACTTAAGGTTATCTACGCATCCAAACAACATACCTTGAACTATAGCCCTATTCGTGTCTATAGATTACAACATCAATTAATATCAAATGCATTTGCTAGGTACTACAAGTTACACTTGGAAGTAATAATTAAGTCTGAAAAGATATGATGAAATATTATTAGACACTACCACAATTTTAAGCAATTAAGGATATGCTCTTTGTAATATCATGGGTGAGCAGAAAATTATTAGTAATTTTATATATATTAATATATTAGTATATTAGTATTATTAATATATTAGTATAGAACTCGCAATTTATTCGCACTTCCGTTATGTAGATGAAAGATGCCAGTACTTATTAATAAAATAAATTTGGCAAACAATAATAATCCATACAGGTCCTAAATAAAATATTTAATAATCTTAAATTTGAAACATACCGTATAAGGCATTTATTATGAGTACAAGGAAATGATCGCGCAGATGAAGTCCTATTAGAGAATCTAGCGCTAACGATTGTAGATGAAAACAAACGAACGAACAATGGCATCGAAATATCTGACATTCGAATGGTGTATGGTAACGAGCTGTCTCGTACAAGGTCTACGGTCTGTGTATTAGCGAAAATTATGTCTAACACGGCTATTACTGTTCTTGTATAATGTGTATTTGTGTTTGTTGACTTAAATGTAGACTGAACAATGAAAAGGGTATAAATGTATTTAAACAACTCAAATGACTTGGCACTTTATGAACCACATAAAAAACAAGATTATGAGCATAAAAACCGTATAAAAATTAAAAATAAAGTTTAAATAACATAATAAATGTAAATAAATAAATCAGCAGGGGTTAAATCTCAATAAAGAAGCGATAAAGTAAACTTTTCTCCTTTTCGTCTTTCCGCATAAAGTTCCGCGTACATGATGTAATACATAAAAAATCTGGCCGATTGACAGCTCTATAATATTTGTAATTTATTTACAAAATTATGGCTTTGTCGACGATTGTAACAAGAAATCTTGATTATTATTTACACATATCTTATATTCCAATCATGCGTAAATTGATACTAGTATTGTTAGTTTAACATTCATGAAAACACAAAACAATATTAAAAAATATAATAAAAAATATTTATAGTGTTACTTAACCATCACCGCCACCTAGCCAGAGTGCTACAAAGCATTCACTTCAAGCGTTTTTCTTTCGACGCTTTAAGACGACGACGACGATTTAAGGAAACATCAGCGTTAAGAATAACAACAAAGTATGTATATATGTATAAGTATGTGTATATATATTCTTGTAAGGATAAAAATTTCGCTGCAAATTTTAGGGAAATTTGCCGAAATTTGTTGAACACTGACGTTTGCGCCCAGAGAATGTTTCGTGGCCCTCGGGTAAGGTCGCTCAATATAAAGAAATGACGCAAGAATGTTCGTGTGAACATTATACGTTATGTGTATGTGCTCTTTAAAATAAATCACTCGAATATAATCTTCGTGTGATTTGTAAAGTTTAATGTAAGGTTATTAGACCTTGGTAGACTCTGACTGACTGATGAGATTTTTGATGAGCTGATGTATCGTAGTCGGCGAAAACTGGCGATGATTTCGGCCGTTACCACGATTTATGTAACTGGGTTGAAATATCGGCAAAAAGAAATTTAAAATAAAAGAAAAAAAAACGCATATCATGAGAACTCGTTATTACTTACTTACTTATATTAAAAGATACGGATTCTAATTCATCAGATTTAGTATTTCAATACTCTGCGAGCAAGATGATTTTGCCTGTTACTTCGCTATCTTAGATTGCAATATTGCAAAGGTAACCGGTTTTGGTGCATGTTAAATTTATAGTAACAAAAACGATTAATAACTATGATTTTGGTTTTTCGGAACTTGACTGAAAGAAGTCAGGTATGATAAATTAGGTAGAACAAAGGTCTGCCGCAGGCTGTTATTTGAAACCTAGAACTATGCATTAGCAGTCACGAATATGAAATGCATCTCCTTATGATAATTTATATAAACACTGTATTCATCGAAATTGTGCACATACCGGATTCACGTTTTTTGGTCATATGGCCGCGATAAGTATTTTACAAAACCAAATTAGTGTTGACCACATTGAAATCCAAGAAGCTTTAGAGCGTAACATGACACTACCGGAAATTTTTATTGGTAATTGGTTGGATTATGAGTAGTTCTAATACTATAATCTAGCAAAACACCTAATAAGAAATAGACCTAGAATGAAAGAGTACAATATCATATTTATTTCTTTATTCTTTAAGGTATATAAGATACATACAATAGGATACATAATCAAACACATTTTGTGCAATCACACAGAAAGGACACAAAAGATTTAATCAAATAGACAAATAAACACAACACTAATAAAAACAACAGTTATAAAGACAAAAGTACAGTAACTGTTACACGGTGATCCATAACTCAATATTTTTATAGAGAATAATTCCAAACACCTACAGCTATAAATACATTAGGTGCGCTCGAGTGAGCCGGTGGCATTTGACAATTAAGGCGTTTCATCAAGTCCATTGCTACACTTCCCGCTGCCGGCAGTTGCCACCGATAATTGTAAAGAACGCTATCATGATGGTACATTATAAGAATTAGGTCAGTTTTAATACGAGCTACTGGTGAAATGTGCAACATCTTTTGTTTTATTGAAATACTGTATTGAGGGCACGTATTATCATTAATCTCTTTTGTACTTAAATTACTTATACCTATATATTTATACTTATATATTATATTTGAACGTCTGTGTTATTATTGTAATTTGACCCAGTAACAGTTATTTTAATTTATCTGAATCTAGTGAATAATAATGTTAAGGAGGCTTACAAAAAAAATTACCAGTTGTTATCCGGATCGGATGATGTTAATCCGGATCTATTACAATTTTATAGAAAAGTCTAATAGTAATAATTCAAAAATCAGGAGTAAAAGAAGTCTATTTTCTCTCATATGCTATACAACAATGGTGTCATACCAAATATATTATCATATCAGAAGTGGTGTGCAGGCAGTGGAAGGCAAAGATTTTTTTGTAGAGCTATTTCTGATAAAAACGGACCTCCATCCAGGATTTGACTTTTTGTAACGAAGAATTATTGTCAGCGTCCTTGTATCAATGTTCAACTTTACTTTGGATCAGAATTTTGTATTTTATTTAAAGTGTCTCCCACCTATATCTTGTTTTGGTAATCAGATTACTCTAAATCTAATTTGGTGTCCGGCATTTGAAATAATTCACCAGTGATTTGGATCAATTTTTTGGTCTCTTATGCCTATTCCCAAAAGTATATTGTTAGCCATAGCAGTATTAAATATTCATATATGCTGCTATTTATCTCCATCGCTTGACAGTTTCCTTGACATTTTCAAAGATAATGGACCATTCTTCAATTTTAATCTATGAAAATTCAAATAATAATAGTATACATTTTTTTTAATTCACTGAAAATTAGTGTGTTTTAAAATTTAATTATAATATCAGCAGGAAATTCACTATTAGCGCTATTCATACGAGTGAATAACTGTTTTATCTTCCCACGATATGTATTGTGTTATCTTATTATTGTATTAATAATTATGACTACCAAAATCCCAATATCTTTTTTGCTCTTAATCCTTATTTAGTCATTAATAGCATGCGCCGACGTGCCGCGTGCATTAACATTAATTCACTTTTAGAAATCGGGACCCACACAACAATAGACTGACATGCTCCAGCAATCTTAAAATCTAGTAAAGGTCGCTGATGTCATAGGTCAAACGATTATTGGAACTCATTCTTTTGTTGAACGTCTCTGTCATATCATAAATCAAAGTGTTTTAGTTTTTCAGCCAGTGGCCTTGTATTTTTTGGTGATATAGAAGGACGTAGTATTACGTAATCATTACGGTTATTGCGTTAAATACAAATAGTACCGTACCATATCGCACCTTATACAATTTAAGAAGATGATCGATCTTCTGATAACTGACGCTAATTCATTTCATCAATAGGCAATCAAACATATATATAAAGTTATGGAGTTACAAACATATTCGATAATAATTGAAAACAAGATGAAGATAGCAACGAAGTTTTGTAACTTTGTTTGCTCGCACGTGGATAAGTAATATTTAATAGTGGGTTTTTGTAATAGTGAATTGTACATTTATAAGATTGCAGATAATGTATGAAAAGATTTGTTGAGGTTATTCATGTTGGTAAGTCAATACGAGGTCAAATTATTATTTCTATATGATATATCATCAATTCATAAAGAGTTAATGACGTTTGACGACTTTGAACAGCTTAAGCCCACGTAAACACGTGAAATTGGAAACCGGTGGAACTGTTGTTAGTAGATAAGGTTCTAAGGAAATTAGTGTATATTTGATTTTTTAAACTGCAATAAACGTTCTCTGTAATCACTGAAGGCAGAAACCCCGTTTTGTTGGGTTGCCTTATAATATCAGTGTTAAACGCTGCTGCATTCTAGTTAAAAGGGATTCCTCAGGAGTTGCCACGAATCTTAGAGACCTCAGATTGAACTCCGATACCATTTGGGGTTGACTACAGATATCAATGAATACAAACTTTACCTACCTCTATGTTACAAATAAAATCACCAACCAAATGTTATCGATCCAACCAAATCATTTCGTTTGATTATTATACTTGTTTACCTTATTAATTAAATAATTTGTTCACAGGGCGTTAAAATTAAAATGGACGACGCGGGCAACATACTCATCAGGCGCTACTCCAAGAGTAGTGTGTTTGTTAAGAGTACGGCGGCCACCAGCAACGAGGAGACTGCTATAGGACAAGACATCATGAAGCTACCAGGATATGCTCTCGAACAGGAGAAGATTTTTAAGGTAATATAACTTTCTATCATTTGTATAATATATTCGAAACATATCGTTCTTTGGATACGGATTTCGGTAAATTCATACTTTCAAAACTCCAAATTCTTAACTTAATTTTATAGCCCCATAAGGCTGAAATAATGAATTAGTCGCTATCGGGAATAGATATACCATGAAACATACCCATATAAAAAGACATGGTTATTATAACTAGCTTTTTGTGGGTCAATTTGGTATTACTTATTAACTTGTTACATTTGGTTTGGTTCGTGGTTTGGGTCTAAATTATTTTCATCCTTGACATTTCAAGTTCTATAATTTATCCAAACATTATTCATAATTACACAAATTAGTATTTCTGAAATTGTGTATTCGAAACTATGCTCGCTTTTAATGTTTACTTTAATGGTTAACATTTAATGAATTTGCTTAGCAAATTCCAGTAATTAGTGTTTCTTGTTACATGCTACGGTAATTTTACCGACAATATCGTAATCAGTTAAAATTTGGGCAACTTTTATCTTTGATGCTACTTAAGTTGCAACACTTAATTTAACGTAAGTGCCGTAAAATTGTGGCCTCTTATCGGAGTACGTAAAATTTTAGTTCCAAAACAAGACGCTAGGGGCGCTGCATGTAAATGTATGGGCAGATACAAGAATAATTCTTTTATGGAAAAACAAGACAAACTCGTACTAAACGTACAGATTGGAGTTAAGATGGATAATATCGTTTGACTGTATACATGTTAGTTTAGAATGAAATATGGCAACATCTTTCAAGTTGCTATAATTACCTTTATATTAAATAACGCACCAAGACATAGCAATTGTGTTCCCATTAAGTCCATCTAAAACCATGCGTCTATGATTTCCGTACGTTTCGTCACAACTAAAGACAATGTAAGGAGTGAGTCTAAAAAGCCGAACATTACTCTTAATGTTCGTTGCATTGTTCGTTGGTCATTTGTGGTGCATCACGAGTAAATTCGTGCACGATTTTTACTTTGACCGTGGCATTGCCTAATAACTTGTCTCTAATGTTCTTACGAAATCTTTTACCATCATTAAAGACATCTTTATTCAGGTTCATATGTCGTTCGATATTAAAGATGATCTTGACATTATTATAAATGTCTTTATATTATTTCGGTAAAACCCTTTTTGCAATATAATAAAATATATTTGCATTTAATCTTTAAACACATTTTAATAAATATTACCTTTATAGAAACATGACTTTATAGAAAGTAAGGCAGTAGCTTTAGATTTTCAATTAAACAGGTCGAATCAAACAATAGAAGATCCATTTCCTAGTAACGAGAAACGTTCGTTAGAAATTCATACACCATTAACTACCAGTTTTACGTAAGTACTCGCTAGAACAATGAGAGAAGATAGCACTATTAAGTAAGGAAAAGAATGGTCATTGCCTCACTTATTTGTTCGAATCTTATTCTATTTCCTTGGGAGTAATGAAAGCGATTTCGCAGAAAGCAAAGTGCTTATTGTCTATTGCCAAAGCCAAAACAATGAACAGTCGCAGTTTCAATTAATAGCTATTGTGATAGCATTTCCATATCTCCAGTAAAATATTAAATTTAAAGCATCTGGATATGAGTATTACGCGGAATATCTTGCTATACGACAATAACGTTTGTGGATTTTCCTAAGTTACTCAAAAGGCTAACATAATGTATCTTGTATTCTTAGATGACATTAATCTAACACCCACGTGACATAAATTCGTTTCCATAAACCTATTCTCGAATTGAAAGAACTGCTTGTTAAGAGCTCCTTCGAGACAATACTTAATGTCGAAACTAACTGATCCCTGAGATTTTTTGTGCGATCCGTCAGAGTTCCCACACCGAATTCCCTCGTGACTAAATTGATATAAAACAATGTTATCGTGTTCGTCCATGTCAACCGGGTTGTGGTTTCCGAGAGCTCGAGTATTAAGTGTCTGTTTATTAAAGTTAATTAAAACATAAGGATCAAATGTCAGAAGGATAATTCTAAGAAGTCGTTTGGGAACATCGTTTCATAATGTTGTTTTAAGCATGTAATGTTAGTGCTATGAACTTAATTAAAACATTACCGTCTACGTTTATTTTGAAAATTTTTAGTATTACTCACCTTAATTGTATAATATCTAGATATATACCTATTATTACGTGATACAATGGTTAAATATCTAAAGTTCTCATCTTTCAGGCATTCATTAATGATTCAATATATCATCAGAGAATAGGGAACTATCAAAACAACAGGACACGTAATAGCCAATTACATAATACAACAATACCGTGGGTTAACAATTAAAATTCTCCCAAACGTGCCTTCATAGTACATATGTCCAATGACTTACGAATATTGGAGACGGCAATTTTTATCGATTCCATCGACAACTCTTTTCACGATGTCTGGTTGCATTTAGACGGACATCTTGATGCAGTCGGCTACGCGTGGAAACGCATCAGTTGTGTAATGACTTTATAGGCCTCATTCAATTTCGAAGATGCACCTGACTCGGCATTTTATTTTTAGGGTTCCTTTAAACATTACACAATTTAAAAATATTCGAAAACATTTTTCAGAAGAAATAAAGTACAGCAAAGCCTGTTTTTTTAAAATAAACGTACCTGAAATAATGTTACTGGATGAATTAAAATATGAAAAATTTTATTTACTGTACCTTAGTCAGTTGCAGTAAATGAAATTATTCATCTTGAAGTAAAATAAACACCAAATTTAATGAATAATACTGTAGCTGATATGCATGATGAATGCTGAATGATGAATAATAAACAAATACTAAAAGACACGTGTAAAGAGCATCGAGAGCAGTAAAATATTGCAAAACATCAAACCTATAGCGTAACCTAAATGTTGAATGAATCATAATCCTGTAACTTTATAGACAAGATCCATTCACTCAAGTATAGACTTACTTTGACTTGTCTAAACGAGGTTCACGCTTGGCCGGTTGCTTTAAATTCAATATCAGACCATTGCATTTGTTTGATCGAGCGATTGTCTTTTCATTACCGACCGAAATCTTGTTATGTAATATTAATTTGATAAGATCATCAAAGAGATTATATTGATTCATCTACTGCTTGAGTTGATGTTTAAAGTGCTGTAAATGAAGTTGAGTTATTCCACTTTCTTTGATGGCTATCAGCAATTTTGTATTAATTAAATTAGTTGGTGTAATCTACATCTGATGATGATTTTTAAATTATTCAAAGACCCTTGTCATCGATTATGTCTCCCGTCTCTAGTACCAAATGTCAATTCGGTTAGGTTAGATTGGTTAGGTTTAGAAATAAAAGTAGTTAAGTACAGTAACTTTAAATTATTATGCAACAGTAAAAATATATTTGTAGTTCTGTATTATCATGACGTCCATGTGAAAAAAGTTTGTTGCAAATAGACTTAGGGATTATTTACATCTTAAAGTTTATCTCACGTTTTTGCTTCCTAACGTAACTCATTTTGTATAGTATTTTTATTGCATAATTCATCTCTATACGTTAATAATTTACTTTAATTATTCGTTTTCTAATAAATATTGTTTGTTTAGTTTTAAGGCGAATCATAATTATTTTCTAAATGCAAGATAAAATGATTCAAAATTATTAAAAGTATACCTATAGTAGATTCTAACCATTTAACTAATAAGACGGGAATTTGCCAATTCCTATATACGGATTTATATGTTGTTAGACTAAAATAAATTTATTACATTGCTGAAATTTATAAGGTGGTAGAATTCTCTGTAATTTGACTCCGAAAGCACCACCGCCACACCTATTTCTGCCTAATAATAGTAGTCTTATGAGCTGTGTTCTGGTCTGGAGGGTGTGGTAAGGGAGACATACTTTTCCGAGACATTCCATCTTAGTCCTCGGGGTAGCAACGCATCTGTGGCTAACCTTAGGTGAGACTTCGATCTTATCTAGGATTGATTACAGATGTCCATGGGCGGCAGAAACCACTTACCATCCGGTGGGCTGCATACTCGTTTGATACTTCTATACTATAAAAAAGTCAAAACACATATCTAACAATGCCTTATTCTACAGCTGTTCGACATGAAGAAATTCCAATCGAACGTGAACCGGGAGCTACGCCGAGCGTATCCAGACCGCAAGAGGCTGGAGACGCAGTGCCTGTCGGCTGTCGCGTTCGTCAAGTCCGACGGCGATCTCTTGGAGTGCCCCATCTGGGTCCTCGTCATCAACGTCGTTGCTATGGATATGCTCAAGTCTAAGTTGCCTCCAGGTTAGTAAAATTGATTCCCAGCCTCATTCTGATTCTGATTCTTAATCGTTTGCTGGTAATATTATTTGTGTATCGGCTACCGCTCAATCCTTACTGTTCCTCAGAGGAATCACGACTGACTTCGAGTATCTATGAGTAGTTCATAGAGATTTTTATTTTCTAAATCTACTGCTGTATCAGGAATTTCAGGAACACGATGGAAATAAAATTCTACTTAAAGTTCTCACTTAAGAGTTATTTTTTAGTAATTTATATGATTAATGAAATGCACGTGTAATATATTAATTAATAACATTTCTTAGAAATATGAAATCGTACGTTCTCGTAGATATTGTGTCATCGGACAAGATTGGCATTTGTCTACATTTTATTTCCTAAAAGGAAATGTATTCCCTTAATGTGTGGGTTATTAAATTTTCTCAGTAGTTTTACGTATTCTTCATACTCTTAATGAATGGTTCATCACATTTTTAATACATGTGTTCTATATATAGCATGTAGCGAAAAAACATTATGTAGCAGATTTACCACTTTTAAATATTATTTAACCATTAAAACAGAAATGTGGATGCCCACATAATATATAAAAGCTCAAAGCTAAAGATATGTAAAGATTTTATTGAGTCTATCCATAAAAATAACTGATTTTATTACCACGTCGATTTATTTTTTGTTTAAGGAGAGGTAGTGAAAACCCATCGTTTTTTCTTACCATTAAAACAATAACATTTACGGGACATTTTATGCTTGATATGGTTCATTCAATAGTAACTACAAGCTGTGTATCCGGGTGACAAAGACCTTGACTACATAACAGTCATAAAGCGCTTTCTGCTCAGTGTTCACTTGAAAGCTTACACACACAGATACATTACGCATGTATTACGGATCTAGTTAGTAGACTACTATAGTGTGTTGCTTTACATAACAAACAATGTCAGTGTCTAGAAATTTGATATTTGATACATTTTATACTTTGGTACAGTCGGACAATTGAAAGTTGTTTAGATTCAGAACCAGAACTAAATCTAAATGCATCATTTAGATGTCTACGTGACCGGGGATCGCACCCGGGTTTCTCTAAGTATCAGACCAGTAGCGAAACAACTAATCCCGTAGGTGGGGATGTACGTACGTAACGTTAACATTAATATAAACTATATTGTGTTTATAATGAAAGTAATAAATAAAATTGTATATGTATGTTAAAACCAAATGTAATATACATGTAAATGAAAGTTTAACCATAGAAACGAATAAGTATAAGATGTAAAATCAGACTTAATTCTTTTATTTCAACTGCCGGCACTTATTACCTACTTTCCGTAGACTTCTCATCAATTAGATACAATTGCGTTCCAATATCCTACACCTAAATCATTATTAAAGCTTTAACCATAAGTAATGAAAAAATTAAAAATAACATATCGCTAATACTTAATAAAACAAATGCTTTAGGCAATCACGATCTTCGCAAAAAACTCATAAAAAGCGCCCTTAACATCACTCATCACACATCCTGAGATCATTATACGTGCAAAAAGTCTAAATCGAGAAATCCCATTGTATCATTAGCATCATTGTTACAACTAAATGGGACAATCCAACACACGTGAATACTACTGCCCTTTATAATATATTAAGTTTCATTGTAGCTGCAATTTGTCATTAATCGAGCGTTGACTGTATCTACAAAAGGAAAACGTTTTAATGCCCGCTATTCATGAGACGACAACACGAAAACTTGAACTATGTAATTCATTTTAACGCCGCTTCATCATAAGGAATTAATAAACGTACTATGGACATCAAACTGGCCTGAAATTAAACTATTACCTAGAAAATTTGTAAAATAAATAAATTGATTGAAATTGATATACCTAATTTACAAACATGTGCATTATAATAATTAAAACAGAATACGAAAGAAATTAATCATTGAAGAAATATATATATCAAGAAAATTTTAACTAATCGATGCAGAGGCAAAGTATAAAGTTCATTTGATGAGAATGGTGGTCTAATTATAACAAATTGCTTAATCAACTCGCGTACGAAGTCGGTACATTAGTAGCGCACCTTAGAGATGACTATTCTTTGTCGGTATAAATAATTATAAAAGGATAAAAATGATGGCACTACCGTCTCATTGTAGGGCAGGGGTTCAGAATAATTGGCACAATCATCAAGATGAATGACAGGCGGGATGCTGGAGGTCTACATGACGCAAATCGATTGGTACAACATCGTTAGGCCTCGCGATTGATATTACAATGTTGGTGATGTGCTCGCGATTGACGTCATTTTACTTCGTTTATCTGATTTCTTTTTAGTATGTTAAATTTGCTTTCTGCTTTAACATACTAAATAAGTTAAAAAAAGTAAAAGTAGCTAGTGTAAATGGCAAATGGACTCATTATGCCAACCTTTTAAAAATCTTTATTTTTATGTAAAAAAAATAATATTTTTTTATGAAATACGTTACTATCATTTGCGTTACACTTAAAAAAGCAACAATTTTTTTTCATAAAATTAATTACAATAATTATACGATGATAATAAGTAATTCTGGGACACAGATCAAATAAAATCAACACAGAGTAAATATTACTGCATTAGGCAATAGCCATATTGACTATTCATCCTAAATTGGTATAATTATACCTTAGACTTAGAAATAATAATTACAGCTTTATGATTCGAAACTGCTTCTGTTTAAGCGGACGTATAATCAGAAATATATTAAGAACACCAAGCCTGACCTAAATAAACGTTGAGAAACATATTGCTCGTTCAGATTGAACTTAGATAATATAAAATACTTCAGATTCTCACAGTCCACTTTTATAATGAGGCCGATTGCCTTTTCGGTTAAACGCTATTGAATTGAAAAGATTTTTTTATCACTGTATGTTAGGTTAGTGGGACTTTAATGTTGTAGTAGTTTTCAATTTAGTTAACAGTATGGTAGTAAAGGAAATACCTAGTAAATATTAAGTAAAAAAGTTCAATGTAAACACATATATGAATTGATTTGTAATTATTTTAGCCAAATATTTTCCGCTGCCTGTAATTTTAGATATTACATAAATTGCGCTTTTCAATCTTTATATTTAACAATCCGAATACAAACATATGTGATATTAATAATAGTATAATTTACAGACATAAAAAATTGTAGAAATTAAATTAAAGCTATTGAATTGTACGTAACTCACAAAGAATCCGACGAATGTGAACTAATTAGGAATTAGCATAATATTGAATGTTAAATGTAAAATATAGCTCTCAAAGAATTGTTGTACAAAACGTAGGATGTTTGTGATTATTTCGAAATTCGTATAAAAATCGTTATTTCCGCAATAAAAATTACATTCTCAAGTTCATTACTTACACGTTGATAGAGCCTCGCATTGTGTTTCTTTAAAATCAATACAAGTTTTATAACAAGTTGTTTTAAACATAAAACGATCGACCCAAACCAAATGTCTTTTTATCTGTGCAATACAAGTACCGACATAGAAACGCACAAGAGTTGCTGGATAACTATTTCATGGATCCAAAACTGAGTGGATTGGTAAATCTTTTTTCTTAAATTTCTATTTAATAGCTTTTTCCTGCTCGACCCGCTCGGTTCATGTACCACGGGAACCATCCAGTGTTAATCCTATGTGTTAATCCAGGCCTCTTCAAAAAAGGTGCGAAAAGAGGTCTCCTTCACAGCCGACTATCCATGGCGTCTCCTCTGGCGTTGCAAATGTCCATAGGCGACGGTGACTACTTTCCATCAGGTGGCCCGTCTGCCTTATCGTTAGGTTTAAG
>DWPF01000176.1:0-13521 GCA_018251575.1 Cecropterus bathyllus | reverse complement strand
CAAAGTAATTTTAACGGTCTAACATTAGCAGTTATTAAAGATGATAAAAACAGCCGCTTATTTGAAATAAGATAGAGTTTCAAGCCGAAAATGAGTAAATCTTTCTAGAATAATTCTGTCATCGGGTGCAAAATTACGAGTACACGCGATTGACGCGCCGTCACACTCTAGAAACATTCGACATTATATAAATTTGAATTTATGATCGAACTACCCGTTGCGTGCAAATCTGTTCGCCACATGAAACATTAATGACGACCCGCGTGGCGGAACAATCACCATACCGGTCTGACATGCAGTGGGTTCTGGGTTCGATCCGGCGCCAGACAGACATCTGAATGATGAATTTACATTTCTGTTCTGGGTCTGGGTGCATGTGTACCTTTGTCTATGTAAACCCAAGTGCGAGGCTATGAGTGTAGAAAGTGTTAAAGCGTTAATGAAGAATATTACGCCTAGGATTGAGGTAATAGATAAAATGGGCATGTAGAACTTGTCTGTAGATCTATATAGATCTATGTATATCTATAGATAGTAAGAAACATTTTATTAAAGTAGGTATCACGCAGCCACATTGCGGTAACAGACACGCCTACAATGTATTTCTATCAGTTTATGACTTCAAAGCGATAATACATGGTTCTGTACGTAATTATTTCAAACAATAATATTATAATTGCCTGTAGATAGATGTCGAAAGCCGTGTTACGAATGCCGTAACTACATCAGTAGTAACGGTAAAATATTTGCAGAAATTAAAAACGTGAGGAGATCATCTCTTTAGCAAAAAGTTCTAGGTAAGAATACGATAAGTAGGTAGCTAGATATATCATTAAAATTGTCTACTTCAATATCTTATACTCAAGTTAATAGTCCGTAATTTTTTATGTTCTTACGCTAGTATAGAACGTTTATATTTATGCAAAATAAAGATTGCATGATTATTAAATTTATCCGTGTTATGTACCATCTCTATCATTTGATACTCCGGTTAACGGACAGCTAGTTTATTGTTTTTACCATTAAATGCCGAGTTTTGATGATTAACACGAATAACATTTACAACTAACACATACATACATACATACATCCGATAGCATTTATGACTTCCCGTGCTGTCGCTCTACCAAAATGTATCAAAAACTATCAAAGTACT
The DNA here is from genome assembly GCA_018251575.1 of Cecropterus bathyllus. Lineage (NCBI taxonomy): Eukaryota > Metazoa > Arthropoda > Insecta > Lepidoptera > Hesperiidae > Cecropterus > Cecropterus bathyllus. The sequence goes on along the minus strand of DWPF01000176.1, from coordinate 12,365 downwards.
AACCAGAAGGATTCCCAAAATATCTATGACAAAAGTGTGATATAAATAGCTGAATTTATACTTAGATTTTTTTCATAACATATTCCGAGGAATATTATATCCAACTAACTGAGCCACGCGGTTTCATCTGCGTTTAAATTTGTAACAAAATTTGAAAAGTGGAATAAGTTTTGATAGAGTTTAATGAAACAAAAACGAAATGTTACCTAGAGATACGGGCTATAAAATATTGTATTCAGTGGTTGTGATTTTATGAAATTTTTAATAAAAATCCAAAAAAAAAATGGAAGGTTATCAAATATATTTTTTGCAAATATATGCGATGTTAAGACACATAAAACTTTCATTTTCATTACATGCACGGATTTGATATTAGTACATCATCGTAAGTGGACATAAAATGCGAATGTAGAGACCTTATAATAGGGTAACCGCCTTGTTTGACACACATTTAGAATTTTTATTATCTGCACTGGAATTTCAAGGAATATGTTATCGTTGATAGGTATGATTTTATTGGGTTCCAACGTTCCGTGAGACTATCAGCGGAATTTATTGTCATTTTTATTGACACTCAAAAATAATAAATGACCCAAAACACGACGTTGGTAACAAGGTCTAAGAAATTATCTATTATAAATCATTTAATTCAAAGTTATAATTAGGCCTAACTGTTAGATTCTAACAAAAAAGCCCATTACGAACTTTTAACAAAATGCTTCGAGACCAAATGCATAAGCGACTGCACAAGAGTTGGTTAACATATGGGTATCTACCCATCTTTAGGCAAACGAATAACAACTAACCTACTATGGCCAGCCAAGTGCCTATACTCGTACATGGTATAATTCCATCTAGTTATGCGACGCACGCGCAGAGACGCGCGCTCAGTGGTGAATCATGCGCGCGCTCCGCCATGTCACGTTACGACCTCGAATATTAAAGCTAGTGTTGTGCCACAGCGCATGTAGATAAATATCGACAAATGCAATCGATAAGCTTTGTTGATCAGTCTTTTCAGATAACATCGACCTTTTTTTTTTAAACTTCATGGCCATACGTCTTGTGGTCTTGGACATTGTTTAGTAATGCAAGGTGCTAGATTAATGTTATAATCTATTCAAAGTAGTTTTCAATGCAATAGCCATGACAAATTGGCTTAGTGTAAACGACTCCATTTAATTGATACTTCAATCTACTAGGTACTATTAAAAATAATGACGCTCATTTAAACATTTTAAATTAAAAAAACTTAGGTATTTCTTAATTTTGTAATATGGAGAAAGCGTATCTCTGTCATTTTAATACATTGGCTGCTGTTGATTCTTTGAATAGATATAAATTCTCCGCCATTAATGATTTTTTTTACAAAATTTTGAACTCCCCGAACATGATATGTGCGATGCACACTTATACTTTTAGGTGAGGGGTTCATTACAAAACTTTTGGAGTCGTGTGAACTAGAGCAAAACAGCGCTCTCCCATACAATTAAAGGAATAACAATAATAATTGCTATACGTGAATAAAGTGAATTCAATAAAAACAACATAATGAAATCTAAGTTAAGAAATCACTGATGAAAACTGATTCAAAAATGAACATCGAAATTTTATTTCCACAACATGTTCGAATAAACCGGGATCATCCGATTAGCCAGGATTAATTCTGAACTAGTATTCCCAGCTACATATGATAGTTGATAACCAACTGTTGTATTCTGTTTTAAAAATGTAACTAGCAATCGTTCAACGATTTAAAACCTGCTATTTTAATCGCTGTACTTGAAACGTAACTTTGACTAATTTTATTTACAATTTTATCGATATCGTGATATTCTTAAATCTTACTCGTGTACATGTCAAGCGTCATGCTAATCTGCGGCTCGGATGTCATCTTACGTAACAGGCGACCGCAGCCAGTGTGTACGCGGCTTAACTCCGCACTAGTTAGTAATTGTCCCACATCAAGTTTTACGTCAGGGACATGGTATACATATACACATTTTTTTACTGTCAGACAAATATAATTAAAAAAACTCTCAAGTCCCAATCATTTTTTTCAAAAAGGTTAACGTTAAGTTACTTTGTACATAAACTTAGGAGTTATTTCTTAAGAGATAAAAACTACGTTATTTAGCTTAGTTTTCAGTTCATACCATCTAACAAGAGAAACAGTAATGAGATAAATCGCACAGTCAGAACTAAAGGGATCGAACTCAAAATTTCCGCAAATTGCTTTAAACTACTCCGTAATCTATAATCAAATTTAAAAAAGTGAAATATTTTAAAAAGGACAAACATAAATGAAACGTTCTTTTAGTAACCTTAGCTTTAAGAAGCTGCCCAAAATCTCAGTTTCATTGCCTCAAAATGCGATTTTCTGATTAGGTCCTGCTTATTCTCACCGTGCATATAAACTTCTAAATATACGGCTAAATATGCAATAATCTATAACCTCTATTATTTGAAACGTCTAACGATTAATTCGATCAATTTCAATTACCTCCTATTCTACGTAATCCTTTAATTATCCTAGCGTTTGATTTATCTGCTAATTTACCTCAGTTGAGGGAATTGCATGCCTTCTATAGTATTAATTAACTTGGTTAAGACGTGGTAGGATTATCTACAATATATTCATCATCGACCCTTAACTGTTCTACTATTGAAATCCTCTTAAAGGAGGCAACCGTTCTTAAGGTTCCTTACCCAAAGGGTAAAAACTATTACTAAAACCCCGCTGTCTGTCAGTCCGACTCGCACTTGGCCGGTTTTTGTTACAATATATTAGGTACATTTTAATATGTTACGGGTACTCACGATATGCGGTTTTTGAATTTTATTTGCCAAAAAAAAGGCAAAAAGAAATTCAAAAACCGCATATCATGAGTACCCGTAACATATAAAAATGTATCAATTCCGCGATAATATTAATCAAAAATCAAGTATATTAGGTATTTGCTACTTATATAGTATTTTTATTATTATTATACTATATATTATATTTATTATTATACGTAAAACACATGAACATAAGCTTGTATTAATGTGTACATAGCATTTGTAAATGTACATAGTCTATTAGATAGGCCACTTACTATGTGGCTTCTGTCGTCCAAAGACAAGGATTTCAATCGTAATGCTTCATATAAATGTGTCTCCATACCACAACACAGTATAACTCCGTACCATAACACAGGAGCCTTGTTATAAGCATCCTCTTAAATCCTCCAAGTAACTCACATTTCGTTTCCGAACCATCACCAAGTTCAAGTTGATTGACTTTAAACATTAAGGAGAGCTCTCGAGTATATTTGCTCACGTTTAAACCTCCATCGTTTAATTCATAAGCATTGCGTACGTACGTTTCTAAATGTATCTTAGCTAACATAAAATTTGTTTATTTATTCATCGCAAGAATTCATCACCAACGCATTCTTAGCCTTGACTAAGCTCTTCTTTCATTTGAAGTATGCATATTGAATAATTTTAAAATATCCGTGAAGGTTAACCATTAGAGAGACGGTAATAATATTTCTTAAACAATTTTACTGAAGCAAAAACAATAATCTTAAGTGAGGTTATTATGGTAAAATAGAATTAAAATGTTTGGTCGTTAATATAATGATTTAATACTTGTCTAAATGTGCAACTGGTATCTTAAAATTCTTTTAGATGCTTATGCAGGAATCCTCACATGTTCTTTAGATATTTATGGTCGATACCGAATAAGGTATTGAATTTCAAAGTTGAATTGCATCAACAGATGCTTATCTATATGATTATACTTATTTTAGAATAAGTCTTAGATTACAGCAGCGCCAAATTGATGCGTGGAGATGGTACCACTGCAGTCACCAGGTGGGGGAACCAGGGTAGTTCGACGGGGCTATAATCGCCAGTCTATTTCTAGCCTGAAACAGTTCTTGCGTTTCGGTGGAAGGGTGTGTTTGCCGACTCATTCATACATGAGTCGACCATCTTGGTCTTTGGGAGTAGCAACGCATCCGTAATCGACTTTAGATAGAACTCCTGATATATATGAAGTGCCTTACAGATGTCCATGGGCGGCAGTGACTACATGCTCGTTTGCTACTTCAATCTGATAAAAAAATCACTACTAGCAGTACAGTATTTGCTAACACCATCAAAACCAGGTGAACCTACTACCTCTACTGAACTAATATAAGTTACCAACTACTGTGTTGGTTGGTAACTTATATAATAACTACTAAGACTGACTGCTTAAGTACTTTTAGAAGCACAATAATCACACAACCATGTAGCAAGTTTGCGGTTCACTTAACATCGTCACAGAAGCGTATACGATATACGTAACATTGGTTTTCACGTTTCAACTAAAAGATAAAACAATGTGACAACAAATAAGACACTATGCTATTAAAACCAAAATTAAAAACAATTAATTATGGAGTTGTATGTCTGTTATGTCTTAACAGCGACGCACAACTCCATAACGAATTGTTTTGACACATAAATTAATAGACACATAGTTATTACAACTCTGAATACATTAATAACAATGACAAGATTCCGCTAACGATTTTGTTATAACACCACTTCATTACTTTCTGGCATAGCTGTGACATATGCAATATGTACAACTCCGCGTTGATAAATGCGTAGCACGAATGTTTGGTGTCCAATACACGAATAAAAACGGCTTAGCGGATCTGAACTAAATCTGAATTATACATGTTAGCAGTCCATGTTGCGGATTAAACGTGATACCACTACTTGAGTCTTGAATCCGACAAATCAAATAGTTCTCGTGGGATTTATAGATATACGAAAAGAAGTCACGGTCAACGGATACGGAGTGTTAGCGGTTACATTAATCTTGTGGGGAAAAATGTGTTGTTGTTGATATTAGAAACGTCGACGCGCGAACTAAGCCGTTGGGTGGCCACGCTACCATAAAATGTGATTTATTGGTGTACACTCATACCAACTTCGCTATAAACAATATGTATGGGTCTTCCTTTATTAAGATATTTTTATGAGCCATATGATATTTATCGACGCATCAGGGAATTTGCTAGATGACGCTAGTGTTGATTTTCACCAGGTGACTTCAACATTGAAAAGGATCACGTTTTTGGGTTGTTAGGACATCGGTTAGCGGTGACCGATGTGCGGTGACCGGACCACACACGTGTTCCGATGAAACTTAATTTCTTATAATTAAGATTTAATGTTAATTGGCGTGGTATTACAAAGTCGTTCAACGGTGTTTTTGTGAACCTTTTTGCACTGGTCTCCTCACCCGAGTACCCACACATTATTATGGTATCCTATGATGAAAGCTTTCACGCGGTTATATTTAAAAATGTAACGCGACAATACGTGTTTTACATTTTTGTCTCGAGATCTATAACAAAATTCGGGAATAACAAGTATCCAAGTATTTATCTCCAAGACACATACTATTTGTTTGCTAAAATTCTTGAAGATTATTAGTTAAACCGTAAATGTGGAACAAACAGACACTCACATTAATTATAGTATTTAATTTACAGTTCTTTTGGTTTACAATATTATTTTACACATGTATCGCCGAAACAGCTGCACATTTTGGAGTCTCAAAAAAAGTGTGTAAGCTTAGTGAGTAAATATGTATGTATTCATTCACATTCTACAAAAAATTTAATACTGAAAAAGTGAGACAAAATTAACGAGGTTAACAAATTAACATATTCGTTCATTAGATGCTCAACATGAACCGACACACGTCTATTTTTCCTGTGCCACCACATCACCTGTGGCGGCGCGGACGGTCGCCGTCCATTTTGCATTCAACAGCGCGCGACCACCGGAAACGGGCTGCCCCCAAACTGTTCCCTTCCGGCCGTGTCGCGCTCGTGAAGGTACGACACGCGTTCCTGTCCGATTCGATTATGTTTATTGAAGCCATTGAAGGCTTGATTATTTTGTTATCCCATAAAAAAAACAGGTTATACGTTTGTATGTGTATACCGATTATTCCGTGGTTTGTTGATCGATTAGCGTGTTTCTGTTTTAATTATGAATGTACTGTTGTTTTATATAATTTTTCTCTTTGTAGTCGATGATAAAATGAATGAGATTAACAGGTATCAAATTATCTCGTGCTAAAATTTTTATAATATTGGGTAACTCAGATAAATCTTGCTAAATACTTATTAATAGTTAGTTTACGGAACCATATAACAAGTGAATCAGATAAAATACGTGTCAAGTTTAATTTAAAGCTTGTCAAATGTTACATATATTTTGTGTACTATTCTCACACTAAAACTGCAACCCAGAAATAACTGTTCCGACTACTGCTCTACTCACCACAAAAAATATTCAACACCACATGACCAAACATCAAATAGCAATTATCTTGACATCACGTATCTCCTATGACTACGCCATTCGTTTCGGTGTCTGACGTAGACCCCTACTAAATACCCTTACAGTTACTTCGTGCATACATTAAGCATAGTATTGTCACGCCCTAACATCCGCAGTCGAGACACCGTTGGCTGGTGGCGCGATGAATTTTTTATTCCCCATTAATCGCCCTACTTGCTTCATCCGGTTGACTTAATATTAAAAATTGATGAACGTGATTCAGTGGACGCTATCAGCGTAACGGTGTCAGCGACAGTAGTTCAGTAACTACGTGCTTGAATTATTCGCGGAATTATAAAAAGCAGTGAAATCTTGGCAATCTTTAAAAATAGAAAGCTTTGGGTATTTCGGTTTAATAGGATCTAGATTTCGTTTGTAATGTTCACGATAATATGCTTTTTAAATAAAGAAACGACTATTTTGTCACTAAAAATCGTAAAAACTGACCGAGGATTTACTGTGATAAAAAATCGTACTTTGATCGTAATCATTTACCTAAGGCAAAATAAAGTCTGCATTTTTTTTAAATCTGTGAGATTGTAAAAGGAGGTACGCAGCAACGCAGCACGCAACTAAGTTGAAAGGCTTGCACATGTAAGTCTTACTTAATCATACATTTTAACCTATATCTCTACGAAAATTGAACCACAAAGAAATAAAACCGCGTATCGTGAGTACCCGTTACATTTAAATTGTTATATGTAATGTTATTATCATATTTTCAAAGTCAAATTTATTAAGACCAAACAATGCACGCGTAGTTTAAGACCAAACACGGCATCGTAAGACAAATGAAATGGCCAAGATGTACATCTATCGTAGAAAACACAGGATTGCGTGCAAGAATCCGGCGTGGAACAATGGGCGGCCTTGAGGCGGCGCAGTAATCACTGTTCCAGTGTTCTCACAATGCACGCCGCCCACGGACCAGAACACTTGCTGACGTTCCATTTCGTTGCGTTTCGCTACCGAAAGGACAATACAAATGTAGTCTTTTCATTTTTGTCGAATAAATATTTTGGCACTAGATTTAAAACTTACTGTTATACTACTATTGCCAGTAGAACGAGTATGTTTCGACCGGTACCACCGCCACACCTAATTCTAGCATGAAGCAGTTCTTGCGTTTCGATAGAAGAGTGTTTTGCCGGCTCACTTGTATTTGAGGTGACCAACTTAGTCCTCGTTAGTAGCAACGCCTCTGTAATTCACTTCAGATAGACTCTGTGTTCTATATGAAGTAGCTTACACATGTCCATGGGCGGCAGTAACCACTTACCATACCAGGTGGACTGTATGCTCATTTGCTACTTTTAAATTATAGAAAAGAAACATATCAACAATTTAAAAGTTATTGAGAGACGAGATTACATAACGACAGATGGCACAGATAGCGCGTTTCTATGCTTGTAAAGTCTGACTGACGAAAATGAAAGAAATAAAAAATTTGTATGTTCACAAGCGCTTATGTTATTAATATTATTTGTTGGACAAAGATAGAAACTCCAAAAAAAAAGCATTGGCAATTTTTCTAAACATGCAAATAGGCGTTTTTATCGGTAAATAAAGACATGGCAAAAAATATAAGCCTTCACGAACACTATATCAATTTTAAATCTCCGTCGAAATCTGTTTGGTACTTAATGAGATAAGCTCTCGGAGTGAGATACAAAAATGTTCTCGAGGGACTCCCTATACATTGTTAAGATACCCTCCCTATAGATTTTATAAGTATCTAATAAGCCATTATCTGCTTTGTTTTATAGTTTTAAAAGCATTATAAAGTTGTAAAAATAAAAAGTAACCTAAAAAAAACTTTTAGACCCATTGTAATGTGGGTGCAAAGAATGCAAGCAAATATATTTAATCCAGAGAACTCCCAAACATCAATTAGTTTCCACGTGGCTGGGATTCGAATCCTAGACCTTATGCCCTTAAACCGACATGATACATATCTCACGTGTCAATCATGCAATCCAATTAATCCCAACCTCAATGTTACAATTATAACAACTTAGTATTAACACAAGCGCATTTTCGCGGTGAGGTCACAGCGCCGCGTCATTTAATTTGTTCATAAATATTTACTTGCGTACCAACATTGTAACAATCACGTTTTATCTGTGTTTACGCAGCGGCCCGCAAATAACTGTAATTTTATCCAATGTCGTGAGAACCTACGTTGGGCAAGAAGCTGCAGAACTAACCGCTGAACTAGTTCACAGTTAATCTTTACAACAATCATTAAGATAGGTAATGTACTATCTTAAGGTGCTACGTGTTTTGTTTTTGGCAATTTTGTAGTTGTTTTAGAGGTCTATAAAAGAAAAAAAAAGTCCGCGAAAACTTCGCTATGAAAGCGTCATTGTTGTAATACAGGTACGTAATTTGACAAGACAAAACAGTTTTGTATTACTCTAATGATTTAAGCTTAAAAATGCAGTAAGGTATTTTACGTAGGCGAGTTCTGATAATCCTAGTTTTAAATCGAAGCAGCTTTCATAGGAAAACATATTTGCGATAAACATCAAGTAGAAATTATTTTCTAATTTATTTGATGACAAATATTCGTGGCTTACAGTTTCTATTTAAAATTTAGTGGATTGTATTTTATGCTCCAATGGTGCTTCTATTATTTAAACACTAATAAAAATTACTGTACAATGCACCTTAGAAAAATACATTTTACAGCGATAAAACAACTAACGCGTGCAATTAAAATTATTACCACTCGTAAAACAACCGTTACGGTTGGAAATGGATTCATAAAAAATTCAATTCGATCGAAAGTCAATAGTTGATTTTACGATAAAAACTTAGTCCCAAGGGCGAACTCGCCGGAAAACTAACGTGCAACTTTAGATACATATCGTTCGGTATAAATATTTCGCTTCCGTTATTCAAATAGATTGAATATCGATCTTTGTGGAGCTTTGCGAGTGGTATTAGTGGCATACATGTGTCGGACTGGCGGTATACTTTTATTGGAGAACATGGACGTAATAGTAGCTTAGAGTCCGAAGGAATATTATTTCATACAGTTACGCACGGGTTGAAAGATACATAGATTGAATCATACAGTATGTTATGTGATAAGGCGAACCGAAACGTCCAGTTTCCAGCTAATTTTAAGGTATGTAAATACAGTTACTGACTGAAATATTCTATTCTAAAATGATTTTATTTCGCAGTATTTTTTAAGGCATAGATACGAATGATTTTTTTCTAAATTTTGTAGGTGTGGCCTCCGATAAAATCTACTTGACTGATGCATTGCTAAAAGAGGTACCTTACATTAGGAGTCCATATGGCAACTCCGTCAATGCTTGGAGATTTCAATCAGAAACTCAATCAGCAAGCTTACAAAACCGACACGGTGCAATCCAATACTCGGTGAAATCGAGACCGCACTCCGTAGTTACTGTAAGTGAAACCGTATACTATGCAACTTCCGTCCACAATATGTTAGATATCCGATGACCGCCAGTAAGGTACGGACCAGGCCGATGTTGTGGTCAGATACGTCCGTCTGACTTAGCGTTACGTCATACGTCCACATCCTCCCCTAATCCCAGTGTCCTCCCGTCCCGCTCAATTGCTGACGTTGGACACTGGAGCGATTATCGAATTACGACTTTAATCTATTACTGCAAGCGGCAAAGACGTTGTATTAATAATCATTAAAGGCGTATTAGGAATCATTAACGTATCTTCACAAAACGTACACGATACAGAAGCGAGAAAGAGACGCGTAACTTCATTAAGTATTCTCCACTTTGTACAAAAGTGGATGTACTAACTTCATTTTTACGTCGTTATGATAACGCGTTTATAAAATTCATAACTTTAGCTTTAATAAGGTCGCTGGAAAGAGCGAAAGGGAAACGCGAGGGAGATTATAAGGCCATACCTAGACAAGTTGTAAGGGAGTTACGAGAGTCTAATAAAAAATACATAACAGAGTGCCGTCGGCAAATGAACAGAGGGACCTACGACGTTAGGAACTCTCGGGGGAGCAATATAAAAATGATATAATGCTTGCAACGGTGTCGCAGTAAGAAAATCGAAATGTCAAAACACGCACCAAAAGCTTAGCCATTAAACATTATGTACTGTCCATGACCGTTTATAGTTTATAATTATCATCACTGAAATTTATGGAAAAGCCATACCAATCACAAAGGTGTAGACATCGGAAAACTTGTAAATACATACCTGAAACAAAAATAACACATATTAATATAAGTTTTTGCATTAAGAAAATGTTTCACATCTATGGTATATTTTATATACCCCATCTCTAAAATGCTTTATATCTATATCATGAGCACAGTTAAATCACAAAATTTCTACCACCTCCGACATATGTCAAAATGAAACAATAAAGCTGATCTAAATACGAAAGTATCACAATTAAATCCTAAAGAAACGCTTACATACAATAAATCATAAACAATAAACGTATTTATAAACACATACAGACATCCGATAAGAAAGGACTGGGTATTGTTTACGCTAAACATATAGACAGGAATACTAAAACGTCCGGGCCATTGAACCGATGCCGCCATATCGAGACTAGCCTGCGCACGCGCACACTTGTACGCCGCTTGTTTACTTTGTTACGCCACGGTTGGCGTGAGCTGTTAGTGTTAACCATGTAACTATGTAACTTTAACCCGATCTATTCTGGTATTGTATACACCGTAACATTTTCTTAGTAAAGATAAATGACGGCGTGAACGGTGATGTTTGAGCGCTCTATCTTAGAGCTCTTAATCATGATTAATTCCAAGCGGTCTCCAAGCTGTCTCGATTTGAATCTCATTTTACGTAAAGCCTCTACTAATACTTTAATTTAAATCTTATAACTTTCTTCTTTTAGACCAATTAAAAATTGTTTCATTCAAGAGTTCCATCACTCTTCAATGTAGCTTTAGAGCATTTATTGTAATATGTCATGTTTAGCATGAAGCAGTTCTTGCGTTTTGGAAGGGTGTGATTGCTGGCTCACTTATATATGGCGACCATCTTGGTTCTCGGGAGTAGTAACGCAACTGCAATCGACTTCAGATAGAACCCATATTCTATAGAAGTTGCTTACAGATCCATGAGCGGAAGTGACCACTTACCATCAGATATACTGCATGTTCGTTTGCTACCTCAATCTAATAAAAAATGAATTTAGATAATTAAGCACTTCTCTACATTTTAACACGGCTCATTTTTCGTTTGCTTTAAACAAAACTTTTTTTCCGAATTATCTGATATTTGTTCTAGACTTTTTCTCAAAAAAAGAAGAATAAAACTAAACTAAACAAAAGATAAAATCAAAACCCAAAAGTACTTATATTAATTACTACAAATTCGTTATTTCTATTAATTATTTTCTTGATATGTATATAAATAACGCAACATGTCATTACAATAGATAAAACAGACCACATGTTTGTATATAATTGCATATTATTATATCAGGCACAGATAACACACAACGGTGTCCGTTATTTATACAAGTGAACTTACAATTTATGTACACAAATATTTCAAGGAAAACCTCAACATGGTTGGTAGTACTTTTTAGCATGCACCGTCAAATATTCAAAGGTGATAGAACCCTTTTTGGTGCGACTACGGAGTCACCACCGTTACGCCTATTCCTGCCTAACACCAACAGTGTTAAGCGCTGCTGTTTTCTTTACTGAAGGATGTGGTAAAGGAGACATACTTATCCGAAGCGTTCCCTCTTAGTTCTCAGGGGTAGCAACATATCAGGGGTAAACTCAGGTAATTAAGGCGGCAGACGCCACTTACCATTAGGTGGACTGCATGTACGTTCCATCCATCAGCCGTTTAAGGTCCACTGCTGGACATAGGCCTCTCCTAAAGGGTTTTTGCCAATAGTCACCGCGCCTGGCATGCGTGTTGGTGACCGCAGTAGGTGGTAAAGTGACCCAGGGAGATGC
>DWPF01000175.1:0-13523 GCA_018251575.1 Cecropterus bathyllus | reverse complement strand
GGCCGCTCGGGCCGGGCGCGCTCGGGTCGCTCGGGCCGCAGTCGCCGCACTCGCGCACGCAGCTGCTGCTGGACGGGCGCGACGTGGTGTGCACGCTGCTGCCGCCGCCCGCGCTCATCGACGACCTCAAGACGCGCCTGCCCGCCAAGGACGAGGACAACGAGTCCGGCATACACGAGTCCGAGTAGACGGCGCCTTCCGTCTCTCGGGTCGCCGGCATCGGGACGATCCGACGAGAGGGTTATTTCACTCGCAGATGTAATATTTCATTTACATAGTATATTGAAGACTAATTCGCTAATTATTTTGTGACGTATCACGTCGAGTATTGTACTGACTATTATGATCGATTTCGTCGATAAATAAATGTGAATTTTATTGATCGCGATTGATTGTTCCGGAACCGCCGCTTCGAATCAATTCTTCGGTATCGAAAAGCTCATACGTATTTGTAATATATAGACTAAAACGATGACGCAGAACAATTATTGTTTTTGATGCACTTAGTGTAATTCAAATTGAATGTTCATACATTTCCTTTATGATTTATGTTCAGTTGTCGTATCAGATTTTGCATCAAAAAGGACGCGTGGTATTATGAGTAATCTCGCATTTACATTTTTTCCATTTTATAAAAAAATAAATGTCATTATAATACTTAAAAAATATATCATATATTTAAACTTTTCTTAATATATTTTAAGAAAACGTTGAATACGCAACGTCATTTTCTCATAAATGAGAAATCAAAACAGTAAATTTTTTATCTTTACAATGAACTGTTTTCTTTTTAGAATTTTAGATACATATTTAATAATTTTTTTGGTAAACCAAAATTTAATTTTAAATATTTTAGGTAATTACATTGAATGTATTCAATGTATTTTAGATATTTTTTACAATTTTAAATTCTAAAAGTACAAGTTATGTTTAAAACAATTGTAGTATAAAAAAATGTGCTCATTTGTTTTACTTTAATTCTTTGTAAAAAAAGTCTAGTCTTCAAATTTACTATTTTAGGACTTTTCTAAAAATATGTCATTTAAACAATTATTTCTCCATGTTTTATAATGTTTATAAGGCATAGTATCATAATTATTGGTGTTGTGTGCTTTGCCATTGAGTCATAAGTTTAAGGTGTGACATAAAATGTATTTAAGTACATTGATCACTTTGTATTTTGTATAAGTGTAAGTTTAAATAAGGTCCTCGAATAATGTTTTCGAGAGCCAACATATGTTGTGTAATTTGATAGTATTTATAGGTAATTGGTGAAAACACATACTAAGTAATCATTATCATTGTTAATAATTTCACAACGCAGAAAAAAGGAATCTTATCACTCACTGAATAAAAATGATTTAAAAAATATGCAGAAAATAACTCGGGTAATAAACGAATATAACAATGATCATGGGGAAAGTAGCTTACAACAATTACCTGTGTTGCACAAGTTTCACGTGTGCGTACATTCACATGTGATGTATTCCGTAAGTTTAGAAATAGAAATAACTGTTATACGTGATTGTATTGAGATTTATTCTTAGTAATCATAATATCAGCGTTGAAATTATTGATGCGTCCAAATCTAATTAGAATTTCTTTACTTATTATAATCACACATTGAATAAAGTGGCATTATAAATGTGTTTAGTTCAGCATATTTTGTAAAAAGTATACTCAGTAGCTTCTTTTAATATTGCAAATTAAAAATTTGAGCATTGGAGCGACCAATTTATAGTAGGCGACGTAGGTATCGTGAGCCGTCTTCCGCGGACGTTTAGTGGTAAGTCCTGAAGCAATCGTTGCTGTCCAAACACGAATTATTGTTCCGAGTTAAACACTAAAATATACAAGAGTAGATTTTGTAGCGTAAACAATGATCGAATAGTAACGCGATTTTATATGGATAGGTATGCACTCCGCGAGATATTATTTAAAATATGTCCCGAACATCGCAATCGTCTATAGATATTTCTGTAATGTTATTTTCACAGGCCAATCCTTGGTTTGTTGAATGTGTTATAGGAAGCGAATAGGTGCGAAATGCCTTCACTAATTCCCACTTGCTAGGAACACTGTACTTCAGTCTTTACTAAAAGACATTCTTATGACGGGCACTTATAAGTAATGATTTACAAACCTCAAAGCTTCCACCCCACCTCTTAAAGCACGTGTTCGGACAGACATCTGTTTGAGTGCGAGAGTGTTTGTTAGCAGACAGCTTCATTTCAAAAACTATATATAAATCAGCAGAATTTTGTTTAATTCACATAGAACAAACAGTTTAGACGATTTTCACATCAGAAGGTATACTATATCGCAAACAATTTTTGGACGAATTTTCAGGTAACGTTTGTCGATACTATAGCATTATTGTATTTCTGCATATACGACGTAGTCATTTTGAACGATTTTTTGCATAGTTTTGATAATTGTAAATTTTCAATAGGAGCAATTTGTACGTATTTACAATTGTTTATAAAGGTTTGTCAGAACAAGCTAAGAACTAAACATTTTATAGTAATTTTTGGGCAGACATGACTATGTTAGAATTTAATCAATTTAGTATAATAATCGATTTATAAGAATTTGCATTATTAATATATAAATAATACTAAACATGTCTCTTCTACATATCTTCATTGTATACATAGGGATAGGTAAATTATAAGCAAATTGCTGGAACCTGGGATTATAGCTTAACAATATATGATATGCTTTTTATATTCACGCGGCATACATTATATTATTATAAGATATTTAGAAGATTTTGGTTAAGAGATCAAAGACTGCTTAGTCCAAAAATAATATGCTTATGCTATGTTAATTTGCACAGTCATATGTACCGCTATTTGCCAAATAATTCCTAAAGATCGCTTTCGTCACTTATATCTAGGATAGTAGGATATGAATATTAAAATTGTATCAAGTGAGAGCATCATATCAAACATATTTATGACATCTTCACAGAAATTATACTGATCACGATAATCATATTACGAACGCTAAATAAATGTATACGCATAATTTATATATACAAATGTTACATAAGTATCATATACGCGATATCGAGTAAGGAAATATAAAAAATAAATAATCCATGTATTACGAGAGTACTAGGCTATCATAGATGTTAAGTGTGTGCACTGCAGTGAATTGAGTAGTCGTGTACGTCGTGTGTCCTATCACTTGTATCGTTGGTGTCGTAATCACCTATTTAATTATACTATATTAATCATAAGAACATTATCTAAGTGTGTATGTGCTAGTTTTGAGACTAAGTGATTCAGTTGTAACATTTGCGCGTCGTGGGGAGTCGATTTTGTTTGTTATTCTTTTTGTACTTTTCATTAGTTTGTAGCCAGTATAGTTGAACTCATACGTCGAACGATAGTGACATAGTTTCATAGACGTAAGGTTATAGTCGTGAGCCAAGTGTCCTCGGAGGCGGCTAGTCGCGCGAGCAGCGGTCGCACACGTCGCTCGGTAACTAACTATCATTCATACCCTGTTTTACCTTGTTTTTATAGTTTTCTACATTTATTTTCTTCGTCTGGTGGTTTTAGCATGCCTTTCCTATTTCTTAATATATTACTAAATGTGTACATTCGAGGTATTATGTATGAAATACCAAAATTAAACGGTGTTTTTTTGCTTGTTGTCTCCAGTTCGCTACTTGACGTATGTATAGTCGTTTTAACGTATGTATCCGTAGATATATCGGTTGCACGTCTATTGTGTGGGGTTTTATTATTTTACTTTGCTTACTTTTCAGAATGTCTAAGCATTTGTTGGCTAGAATTATGATTTCTTTTAACGCCTTATTTTTTTTTTCTTCTACTAATTTCTCAAGATAAATGGGATAGACTGTTTCACGTCCTTGATTTTTAAATTTTAAGAATGTTACCTAAATGAGTGATTTTCTATTCACAACAAAAAATACTTTTCCAAATTTCACTGACATTCATAATAATAATAATTTATTGACATTATTGACCATTGCAATTTGACCATTTCATTCCACGTTTATATTCTAATGGATTAATTTCGCCAAGTCTATTCCTAAATCTAAAATCTTGATAGTTTAAATCTTTGTTTGCTTTTTTACTTAATGTATTTTGGACACACATGTGATGTATTGTGTGGTGACGGTTGTAGCGCCTACAAGGCAGAGAAGCGCGCGGGGCGAGGACGGCGCGAGGCGGAGGGCGGGACCAGCGGCGCGGGGGGCGGGGTCGGGGGCGGGGCCGCCGCGCAGGGGGCGGGGCACGCCCTGGCGCCGCCTCTCGACGCACACCACGCGCGCAGATATAATGATATGGCGCCAAAGTGAGTATGCGCATACGCAGCCCCATGACAAGTTCTTCATTAGCACTAAAGTCAAAAACATATTATGCGTACTGTTTTTGTGCAGATTGAGCAAAACACTGCTTGTTGTACTGGGTTCAAATCTCCCACAATATTATTCCTCACATTATGTGATTTGTAGCAAGAAGTTTAGAATCTCACTCCTCTCTTACGTGCCTTAGCTCCATGTTACAAAACACCCAACACCATCTTCGGTCGTAATTCATCCGTAAGAAACTGTTTATTCTCACTTGCGACCACTTTACTTTTCTTTGATCAAATTGCACTGAGCCGAGCGGTGGTGGTGTGTGTTGCAGGCACTGGGAAGAAGGCCCTCCGCGCTACCACGGCCCTACTGAGTACGAGCGACCCCCGCCCTACTACTATCCCGGACCAAAGTAAGTTTACGCCTTATCACTAAACCTATTAAATCGTCACTACACTATCTACTGCACATTAGTATAAAAAACAAATTCCTATTACTGGATATATGTCACACCTAATTAGTGGCGGCCACCTTATATTGTTCCGTGCCTTATATTCCTCATAGCAAACTTAACAATTCCTTTTGTCAGAACTAAACAACTATGCGCCCGTCAATTACCTTTTTGGGGAGCTCCGCTCGCTGAAATTAGCCCTCTAATACATCAATAGCCTTCTAATACATAATAGTGATGATTGCTACCGCAGATAACACATAGATATGTTTAATCTTATCTACTCTAATGATTAAGTTGTAAGCCGCCACACTTTTGTATCCGAACAGAGCAGCGGTACATTGTTGTCAGTGGTCTTACTACACAACTTGTTTAAAATCAATCATTATGTGACTAAACATTTTATATTGGAGACTTGTAACTTCTAGATTTTCGAAATAGTTGTTGTATATATTTTTTTCTTCTGTTGCAGTGATAGACAGTAAACTAGCGCTCACGGAACTGGACGACGACCTGCTGAAGTACTGAGGCTGCCCCCCTACACCTCTCCCCTCCCCAATCACCACGCCTATCCCCTCCTATCCCCCTCCCTCCCTCCGCCCCGCGTAACGCACGTACAACATGAGACAATCCGGCGAAAGCCACTATGTATCCTTATAGAGTATTTTTCCATTGTAGTGCGCTGGGCCATACGGAACTGTTTCGCTTTTCATTTAACTTGATGCAATACGCGTTTGTATTGTGACCTGTAGACGTCTTTTGAAATACTCATATAAATACTGTATTGTTCGACTACAATTCTTCATTATGGTGATAGCGCTGTAATTTTACGCCATTTGATAAGAGATGGCGCCACTTGTTTCTATTGTTTTTTATCGCTACGCTTTGCCAATCAGAGTCAGGCTATTCACAGCATGATTACAATCAAGCTGAATGTCTCCCCTTGCCAAAGTAACATATTTTTTCCACATTTCACTGGCAGCCATAAGGGCCTATATTAATTTTCGTAAGTACAAATGCACGTACAACATACAAAGTGCAACGGATTCGTATGGCCCTCGTATATTATCGTAGATGTATGTCTAAATTGATAACCTATTGGAATCGTAGTTAATCGTGGTCTACAGTAAGTTAGTGTAAGGTTCGAGTCTCGGTGACCGCGGCCCAATAACTGCCATATTTCGACTGTCCAATTTACAGTTAGCTATTTATCTGTTAAACTGGCGTGTGCTGACAAAAGTGTTTGATGTGACCGTGTTTCTATATATTTTTATCATCTGTGATGTTTTTACGATGACGAATTATTTGATCTGTGGTAATGTCACACAGTATTTTTTTGTAAACTATGATCTGTGCTCAATTTATGAATACCTAAGGCCGCTATAGACGTCGTCAAAAAATGAACTGACTAACATTTATTGAATTTTTAAACGAATTTATATGAATTTTTAACGATTTTGTTGATGTTTGAGGCAACACTTTTGCTAGCGCACGCCCTATTGTTTCCGCTCAAGGTTTTTTGTGAGTTTGATAGACATGTCACGTTGGTCTCGATGGCTTTAATTGGTTTCCAGAATACATGCGTATGTTGTCTCGCGGACCGCGCCGCACAAAATGGGTGGCCACCCTTTTTTTCCTAAAGTCTTTCTTTTACTAGAATATTAAATTGATTTAAGAATCATGATAACATGCAATTATAAGATAGAAATAAATAAAGAACGAATATTAAAGTCAACGTAAAATGTAATGCATCTTCTATTTACATTAAATTTTGAATTAATACCAGTCGATGACCTGAATGAAGAGTCTTAAAAGCAAATGGTTTATAACGTTATATCCCGGCCACCCTAGACGTAATGTCACGGGAGATTGTTTGTGTTCGTTTATTGATTGCGTATTATATTCGCATTCCCATCTGTTCTGTTTGTGAAACACTTGAACTTGATTGTTCACTTCTCATTTGCGAGCAGAACTGTCGGGAATTACTCTTAGGTTTAAGCTATGTGTTTCACTCTCTTGAGTGAATGGAAAGTAATTAGTGAGGCGGTGAGACAGTTAGGACGTAGGAACGTTTTAGGGCCATTTCTCTTTGATAAATTTGTAATTAATAGCTGACAATTGTCAATTCTATACTGGACATCAATTATTAAATTGAAATAGTATTTACTAAAATATTTATTAAGTTGCAAATAGATGTTATTAATACAGAGGTTACTAAATAAATCCCTTAAACATGTTAATAAGTAATAATATACGAAGGCGAATAAGGCGAAAATATACGAAGAAAGTATATGCCCAGCATTGGAAGTCTATTTAGTAAGTGTGTCAATGGTTTTAAACATACTGTAGGGTGTGTTTAACCGTCGATTGCGAAGCGAGATGGCCCTCAAACTTTGTCACGTAAACATCACGTCGAGGAGATTCGAATGCATTTATATTATAGCGTAGGATAGGAAGTTTACTCTGTACTGTGTAAGGTAACGTAGTCCTAATTGTAAGCACGTAGGCACCGGAGCGGTGTGTCTTATCGTCGGCGTCTTCGTGTCACACTCGATCGTAATTTTATCCGATTTTATTATCGGCTGTAGTGTGCTAGCGCCTTTAACCGCCAATATATTAATCTAATACTCCTAAAGGCGCCGTCACACGTTTTAGACTTTAAATATATTGAAAAATATTTCGGTTAGTGCTAGTCTGTACGCCACTAGCCGTCTATATCCTATTTAGTTTATTAGTTTGATTAAGTCATTATTCAAATTATTACAATTATGTGTTAAGTTGTTTTTAATCGTTGACCGGGAGCGTGACGCCGAGTGCAAATTTGTTTAAACACGTATGTAATGTGTCATATCGTACTAGTTAGGTGGTTATTATGATATAAGGTGTACTGTAATGCCAAATAAGATTTCGAGGTGTCGTCACTCTGAGTGATGTTCGGGCGCGGCGCCGTCGCTGCGGCGCCGGGCGCCGAACCTCGTGAGAGTATTTAATACGGTTTCACATTAGCATTCGATGGGCGAGGTGGTTGAATCGTCCGCAGTGTGTCGGCAATGCAGGCGCTTCGTTTTTAAGGCTCAATTTATCCAAGTAGGCCGAGATGGCGCCACCGAGTGTTTACTTAAAGTAGCTACCTGATGCACTGTCGTTCTTTTTCGAAGTCTTCCTTTGTATGTGTAAAATTGAACTGTCAAAATTGTCGAGCTCACTTTTGGTAGGAGTGCCCGTAGTCGGCGCGTTCGCGTCTAGCGGGATTACGTAAGTGCTCAATGTTCGGTGGAGCTGGTGCTACGCGCATCCCGAGGAGGTTGTTTAGTTCGAATTCTTTAAATGTATTTGTAATGTTATACAATTATTATCTCTCTTAAGTATAGTTTAATTAGTTTAAGTAGTGATTACGTGGCACTAGTGAGATATGCCCGAATTTATTGCTTTGTACTGAATGGATAATGGAGCTGTGTCCAGAATTACCTCTCCGATCGAAGTATTGATTAGGTTAATATGTAATTTTTCAAATAAACAATGTATTATTTAAATTCAAAGTTAAACGATGAAGTTGACATATTCAGTATTAATTTTTGCTTCATATATTTGTATTCAGTCCGTCGTCTATTCGTACAAAGACATATTGTGATTGTATTCGACAGTTGTACCGCATCCACACATCGACCGATCTGAAGGAAGTAATTTACTTTCGACGATTGGTAATTTTAGTGGATACGGTAGGAGCCTGTATTCAGTAAAGCATATGATGTCATATACGTATTGTATTGTAATGTAATAGTTATTCCATTAAGTAAGGAGACGGTAACCAAAAAGTTTTGTATGCGGCCGCGCGCCGCCGGAGTGTCGAGAGTCGTGAACTAAATAAATATTTGATTATCTCCAACTTTTGTTTCCTTTTATAGTCAAAAATGTAATACGACGAATATATTCTCAATTGTGAATACTCTTCACCCCTTATTTTTTTACTAATATATAATATTATTTTGCTTCTGTAACTTTTTTCCGTATAGATATAATATTTAATATTTGGGCAACAGAGCTTTTATAAGCTAAATGATTGGCAACCTTTAAGTTAAAAAAAAAAATGTGAGCCGTCACGGGACGCCTGGCAGATGTGAAACATCGACATTATTTTGTAAAAGTAATATGCAGAAAAGAACAGATTGTGATGCAGCGTGCATCTGCATCTGTGATGCAGATGTGCGGACGCATGCCGTGGCGACGCGTCGCCACGCCAGAAATCGGTTTTACGTGAAGCTATAGATGTTTCATATCAAAAACTTGTAGCCGGAAACTACCGTGCAAATGAGATTAATTTAGTTGCTACTACCATAAAAAGACAAAAAACATTACCAAATAAGAAAAATGTATAGGATCAACTGTACAATTCGATAGAAAGGAAAATAAAATAAGGAACTACTGAAGCACATTCTTTGACTGTTTTATTGATCAAAACAATAACGATTCACTCACTCGAGCGCCACACTACACTACACTACTCAATGTTACAATATAAATACATAGTGTACACTACCGTAGCCTACAATACTGTATACTTGTCCGATCTGCCAATATTCTAATTTTCATGCAAAAATGTATCCTATTACTATACAACTTAATACTTAATTTGTGATGATAATTACATCGAATCATGAAACAACGAATGGCAATGAAACATCTTAACTTAATGAAATTTGAAATGTACAATAGCACCGAGATGATCTTATGCTACAAAGTAATAAAGTACATTTTTGCATGAACACGACACGTTGGCCAGACTGCAGGGAGATCGCGTTGCACATTTTTACAAATGTGGGCATCATTGTTCTGGAAGAGGAAATAAATAGGTGTGAGTTAACGCAATCATAACTTTGTAAAGTATAATTTACATGTAAAGAATATAGCTGTTAATTATCAGCGTAACTCAGTAGTTGTATCGTATTTCAGTATCGCCGTATACAGTTTCATGCACAGATGCATGGCGTCACAGATGCGTTGCCACGATGATGACTAAGATGGTCACTTCAAATATCAGTGAGTCGATTTCCACACCTTACTACCGTAACGTAGTACCCGTAGTTATTTTAAAACCAGAAATAGGTGTGATGGTGAAATAGGCGTGTACAAATGGAGCTTAAGAGGGTCCGGACCTCTCCTCTCATAGCAGAGGCGAGAGAAGGAAAAAGTCTTCATATTTTTTTGTATTTTTTTCTGGTCTATTTTTTTTAACAAAACACGCTATCTCTATTGGCGATGTTAGGTACTTTCCAAGTCTAAACTGGCGATAGCAGCACATAATTCCTGTATCTCACGGTGAGAATAAAGAGGACCTATGCGAAATTTGCATTTTGTGGAAATAAGAAAATTGTGTTTACATTTTGGGGAGTTTCTTAAAGCTGGCGGTTACTAAAGCTACGTTAAGTATATGCACTTTTTGAATTAGTGAAATTCCACTGATTTATTTTAAAAATGATCGTCGCAACACCACACTGTTCAATGCAAAATAGAAAGACGAAGCGAAAGTAACTGGCTTGCTTTCTATGAAAAACACGCGCATGCCACGCCACACAGCTTGCAGTGCACGCGCTAGCAACTATAGCAAAAAGTGTCGTTACAACTTTTGGTCTTAATTTTTCCGTCTAGCCCCCTTTCGCAACGCGCGAAAAGGAACTTCGTTCCAATAAACATATTCAAGTTACTGTTGGCGCTGCGAGAGCGTCCGTTACCAGGGCGGCAGGCGCTTGGCGCGGCGCTGCGCGCGCAGCAGCAGGCGGTCGAGCTCGGCGCGGCACGCGCAGTGCAGGAACTCGCGCGGCCGCACGCCGCGGAACACCGCCGCCGTCGACGGCTTCACGTTGTAGAAGATGATCGTCTGCCCGCGCGCGTGGAAGTCCTCGATCAGCGCCTTGATGCCCTGACCGCGACAGACGATTGACAGTGATTAACAGTGCTCATAATAAACCGGCATGGATTTTCTCCATGGAGAGTGGGATATAAAAGGTAAAAACGACGAATGAGGTTTCCTTCGTTAAATTAAATTCGAAGACTAATTTTACTTCCAGATTTTAAAATTATAATAAAGATAATTCAATATTTATGAAACTTTTGGTTTCATTATTTTATTTATTTACTTTTAACTAGGTATATATCCAACTTCAAGTATTGAACGGATAAGATTTAACGATTTAAAAACATACAAACTATTTAAGTAGGTAAACAATGTATGTGATTTATAAACAAATTATCGACAGCGAGATAGGGTTTGACCAACGTAGTGCAAGTCATACAGTTCGATATCTACTATATAGATACCTATAAAATTGCGAAGAGATTACAACCGTAGATTTCATATTGGATATATCCATGACCACTTACATCTTACACAGAAATATTTTTATAAGAAATATAAGGACGTTTTTACCGACATTTGAACAATTTAGACTATTTTTTTGACCGATTTTTTATAAAGCCTATACCGTCTGCGGTCAAATGAAAAGGTGCCATATTGGTGTTAGTGTGTTACCTTAGCGGCGGTGAAGTCTGCGGCCTGCACGTGCGAGGCGTCGAGCACGAGCGGCAGCGAGGGGTCCGCCGCCTTGCGCAGCGCGCGCCGCACGAACTCCGCGGACGGGAAGGCCAGCGCGCGGTCCACCGTCGCCACCACGTGCGCCACGCCGTCGCTCGACTGCAACACACACGTTCTTAATGTACTGCTGACATCGCACATCGATACATTATCCCTAAATAAGTAGGTACCGAGAAGGTTATTATCCACTGATGTCACATGAAAAGTCACACGAAAAATAGTAGTAACATCAAAAACAATCATCGAATAATATATAATATCTAATAATGATTATTCATTAATGTGTCCCAAGAACATGTGAAACGGCGAAAGATCTCATTTACCCAAGACGTTCACTTTTCTGTAAATTTCAAAAATTAAAATATTCGCGAAGTCCTCCAATCCGCTCATTACATGACTAATGCAGCTTCAACCCAAAATCTCTTCATATTTAAGAGAAGTATAGGTTCATAATTGTAGGTTCACCATTCGCTGAAACCATATTAAATTTCAAAAGTAGATTTTTGGACGGACAGTAGGTACTCATTTATATCTTCAAATATGTTCTTTCCATGATCCCCATAACACAAGAAATTGTCTACGAAGGCTATAAACGAAGAAAAATTTAAGACGACTTACCATCTTATATCCGTCGCTTGTTATAAGAAGACATATAACTAGTGACAGTGTTAAAAATATTAAAACAAAAAACCCGAATGCTTAAAATGATTTTTTGTTCAGAATGATACATTTTATTTAACACTTAATAGGATTTTTCGTGAAAATAGTCAACTAAAAGTATTGCAATATAATTATATTTTTAGAATGGTTTTTTCCCCTATTTGCAGACGCCATTTATTCAAAATATGGCCTATGTCACGTTCCAAACTAAGACGATTCTAATGATATGCCAATGTAACAATCCGTCAAAACGTTTGGGCTGTAGCGCGTGCCAACGAAATGGACATATATAGAAACAAACATGCATACATACATATATAGATACATACGCTCGAAAAACTCCTTCTGACGCAGTACTCTGAACTCACCACAGCCCTCGTGACCCGAACAGAGGGTCTCGCGGAGGCGTACAGCAGGAACAGCAGGTTGACAGCGATGCCGATGACGATGCCGAGCTCCAGCCTCGTCAGCAAGCACGCCGCAAACGTCACCACCGCTGGGATTATGTCCAGCTCTGGAAGTAAAGATGATTTTTGTTTTATTGCGAAACATAAGAAGTAATGCTACATTGATCGAGATCAGAAGTCAGGTGACTACTTGTACCGAACTTAGTGTTGCATTGCACGAGTATTCCTGTGATTAAGAAGCAAAGAATAAATGTCTTTTTGGTTCGGAGAGTTCATTAAAACTGTCGGCTCCGGCTGTTATTAATTGGAGAAGTGTGATTATAAAATTTTCTCGAACGCATTTTGGTTGACTATTAATATAAAGGTATATTTCTCCACCGGTCAACAATAGAGCAGCATAGGCAGGCTTTTAATAGAATATGGCATTGTAGATAACTGTGAAATTGTATATTTTTTCTATGATAAAGTAATCGATAGGTTCTTACTTTTAGTCCTCCATATAGGTTTGAAGACGTGAAGTTCCATCATGAAGACCACAGCAGCGATAATCACTGCTGCTAGCGACGCTTTAGGTATGAAGTAGAAGTACGGAGTGAAGTACTGGAAAATAAAAAATAACAATAAATGTAAAATTTCATGCCAGTACGAAAATGAACAAGTTAATTTACATTGTAAATATCACTTTTTGTGTTTAGTATAGCGTTTATGACTGAAGAAATTTTTGTTGATTTCAGTTCTGTTTGTCGATTTTTCTCCGAACCTCAATTTTCCTCAAATGCCTACATTGGAGTTTAGATCAATTATTCGTTTTAAGTGTCTACTTTAAATAAGATTATAGAAAAATATGTTTCGAAAAAGTTTTAGGACAAATAATATCAATTCACATTACAGGAAAGGTGACGAGTTTAGTGTTGGGGCTTTTGAATGATCTCCGTACTAACCGCTAAGTAGAAGTGTTTTAGCCTCACACTAGGATTTTCTCCTGTGTTATGCATGTCATGTAAACACAATAACGAATACATAAACACCCAGACCCAGAAAAGTTAATCTTTATTAATACGCTTCTCATCAAAAAAATCG
>DWPF01000174.1:0-13526 GCA_018251575.1 Cecropterus bathyllus | reverse complement strand
GGCCAGACAGACATCTGAATGATGAGTTTAGATTTCTGTTCTGGGTATGGGTGTTTGTGTATTCGTCTTTGTGTGTCCATGCACCCTCGACAAAGGAGGAAATCCTAATGTGGGGCTATGAGTGTAGAAAACGTTTTTTGTATTCTCAAACACTCTTTAATATGATATACCATGTATCATGTGGTTGGACAAAGAGGTATTGGTTCGCTACCTTGAGGCATCCTTTCAAGATTCAGAATTTCCTCCCTAAGCTGATTATGAAAGATAGAACGATTACGGTTCATCCCGGGATAAAGCTGGTTTCATAATTGTAATTAACGTGATAAATAATTTAATTAAATTTGGTTTATTTTTGTAACATTTACTTTCGTTTCATTTAATTTCGCAAATACGCGTCATTCTGTAATACCTACATTATTTTTCTACTCTGATAATAGTAAATTTGATTACACGACCCATTTTGACAACACATTTAGTTCTAGCGTGAAACTAGAAACACTATTTACGGTACAAGAAAAGACCGCAATAGGAAATGGATATTATCACGCGGGTCAGAATATGTCGAGAACACAAAGTACTCTACAAATAAAGACTGAGGCTCTTTGACTCCCAATATTGATTTGGTGCTTTTGTTTGAAGTCAGCACCTAGAAAGTTTTTAGTTTTACCCCGCGGTTATACGCGCGTTTAAAAAATATAACTTGATATGCTTACATACAGCCGAAATTGTAGACCTTGTACAATTTTAACATTATAGCATTGTTTAGAGAGGACTGATAGCAACTGACATTAGCGGCAGTGACGGTGGCTGCGTGCGCATAGAGCACGCGCGGTTTCTTAGGTTTTATTTTTTTGTGCGGAACCCTAACTACATTTTTCTAAAATAGAAGTAGCCTAAGTTACGCCCTATAACATCAGCTATCTAACTGTGAAAGTCTCGTCAAATCGGTCCACCGGTTTTCAGAGATTACCCGGAACAAACAGACAGACAGACAAACATTTTAGTAATTGATGTTTTGTTATCAGTATCGTATACACTTCCATATGCATTTGATAAAACGCTGTTTTTTGATATTACAAACACACTTCAATTTTATTTATATGTATAGATAGTGGGACGGATTCTCTCTGTCATGAGTTTTTTGGATATACAAAGACGAGAACAATACCGCCCTAACTCAAAACAAAATAACATCTTATTTTGTTCTTTTGGTATTTTGTTCTTCTTGCGTATTTTT
This sequence comes from Cecropterus bathyllus, assembly GCA_018251575.1. Classification (NCBI taxonomy): domain Eukaryota; kingdom Metazoa; phylum Arthropoda; class Insecta; order Lepidoptera; family Hesperiidae; genus Cecropterus; species Cecropterus bathyllus. The sequence continues at coordinate 12,289 of DWPF01000174.1, read as the reverse complement.
TATCATGTTTGGAATACCATTTATATGTCACACATTGCTATCATCACATCACATTGCTCGAAACATAAAAGTATCTATACTATCATCGGTAATGGGTCCCGGCCTGGGTACTGCCAAATATCAAACGGTTCTAAATGTTTAACAGTATTTCTTGGTTTCTTTTATATTTTTAGCAATGGATCATTTTGATTGGGGAATAGGAAGTTATGAACATGTTCGAATCCAATTTCGTTAAGCTAAATCACGTAACGTTTCGTTCAATCATACGCCATTGACTCCGTTATAGTTGTTCCATTCTAAGGAGCTTTTGACACGGCTATGTTATTTGTAATAAAGGGAAAAGACATTTTGGATGAGCTGATACATTTTTTTATGACACAAAAGTAGCAAACGAGCTTTCAGTCAATTTAAAAGTAAATGGTAGCCACCTCTAGGCGTTTAAATGAGAAACGATTTTAGGGACTATTTATTTCGGACCCTACTCTGAGACTATTCTAAGAGTGGAAACGTCAAATAAAAATTCAAAGACTTGGCGACCCAGCATCGGGACAGAAAAAAGATATATGTTGAGCTTTTTTTTCGGCATACTGTCGCCGCCTATAAACATAAGTATCCTACCCCAAATAGGTTTAAAGGCTGCAGTCAGCCAAAGATGCGTTGCTACCCTAAGTTACTCGTGGACGATATTTCACACTGACGCAAAACACAATACAGCAGCGCTTAAAACATTTTTTTTGAAAGTGAGAAGTGTACAGTAGTCCCTTCAGAGTCGAACAAAAGATGCTACCGAGTATAATCATTATTCAATACTTAATAATTCACACATCAAAGAGAAACATAATCCAAATCATTTAAAACATAATCATTATAAAGTTAAAAAACAACTAGTCATTGTTGTTAACGATAACTTAAACCTTAAAGGTTAACTAGCCGTTATATGAAAGGTAATCAAATAATGTTTGCTTCATTGAATGTATACATAAACTTTGAGATGGAAAACATGACGTGCCATAGATGTAAATCTTTAATGTATATTTGAGCCGAAATAGTTTCATAATGCTAAATTTCAAATGCGAATAGTTTAGTCTGTTCAATTGTTATGTCTATTGAATTGTTAAGTATATTGAATACTTAAGTGTATCGATTTGTTAAGTCTATTGAATTGTTAAGTTTATCGTATTGCTGTCTATTGAATTGTTAAATTTATCCAATTGTTAAGTCTATCGATTTGTCAAGTCTATTAAATTGTTAAGTCTATCGCATTGTTAAGTCTATTGAATAATTAAGTCTGTTGAATTGTTAAGTCCACCGAATTGTTAACTCTATCGATTTGTTAAGTCTATTGAATTATTCGTGCGTTAAAAATCCTCTCCCAAGGCATCGGGTGCCTTTTGAAGGTTTACGTTTCGATAATAAAATGAAAAAGGTCTAAAGAGATTAGTTTATATTTTAAAGGTGGTAGAAGTCGTGGTTCGGTACCATCTCTAAACCTTTAAAAACTTTGAATATAGCAACAGTATCAAGAATTACAATTTTTAGTTTAGCATAGCAAGCACGTTCTAGATTAGAAAAGGGCGTGTCTTTTTTATTTATATCTACTAATTAGTCCGTCAAAAACGTTGTATAACTTGTTAAAATAGACATTGTAATTAAAAAATGACGGCAGTTCTATTTGGCAGTCGCTTGATTTCTGTAATGTGTACAACAAAAATATACATAAACAAACAGCAAATAAAAAATGTTATTTATTGAAATAAGGTATAGAGAATAATGTTGTCGCTTTTTGAAGTGAACACTTCTTTAGGCGCGTTGAGCACTTTTTGGGTCAACAAAAATCATGGAATTGGCGTCAAAGAACCCGAATGCTTTCCATGAGCTATATATACACTGTGTATTTATGTACATATATATACCTCCGTGCGTTATTTTTTTAAATTTTCACTTCAGTCTTCATGACTGCGTTTTTTTTTTCATAACAGAACTTAAGGATCTAACATAACTTTAATACATTTTTAACTGAGGTTGATTCATTGTACCCGTATTTATTTAAAACCACATACAAATTATTTAATTAGAAGTTTATTTACCAATGAAGATAGGTCGACAAACAACATCAAAAAAGACCGTACAGCAACATATCATTCTTCTCACGAGAGACCATTCCTTTTTGTTCTTTTCTTGAGATGAAATATGTTTGGGTCGTATGTTGATTTATTATGTAATTACATCTTTTCATCCCGTCCGATATTAGTAGCGGATGGTATCTGCCCATGTAGGAAAAGCTAGGGTCATTACACTCTAAGAGTCAGGAAATCCTTGGAGACGACTAGTGATGTGAATTTCCACAAACAAAAAAATATCGATATTGTTATTATGAATGTATCGACTATATTTAGGTTCAATTTCAAAATCATTGTAGAATACACGGTTTTTTGGGAATAAAATGATAAACATATTTATACTAATTATAATTTTAATACTTAATCAAATTCATTTTCATTATTGAGTAAAAACTTCATGCAAATGCAAAACAATATATTTCTTTAATCCAAAACAATTTGTAAAAAACAAAGACTAACATATAAAATAACTCAATAAAATGTAAGCAAAAGTTTCATTTTGGTATAGGTTGACATAAGTAAATTAAACGCAATACCGCGAATACCGATGTCGTGAATTATTTTGTTTAATTTTCATAAACTATTTTAAAATCTGAAAACACAACAACGTAGTAAAAATTCTCGAAAAAGTTTGTAAAATGGTGTTTTTAGAAGGTATATAAATGAATGATTTTTATTGTAAATACATCGATAATTCCAAACGCAACATCCCTTAGCGACATACGCAATCAACCTAAACAAAAGGAATCCGCTTGAATTTCGTTTGAAGCGCGGACCGCCTTGTTTTGAATAACCTTCTCCAGACATCACTTGCTCGTGGAGAAGAAAGAATTTGTAGGCACATTGAAATTTTACATACATTCTGTATGAAGGCCACAGTTTGGCGCAGTAGGTGGTAGTAATGTGCGCATGCCTTCAGAATTCTATAAATTAGTTTGTACCTCCGCGAGGTTTTTTTGAATGCTTGCAATCTTTGTTTTACTAGCTCTGTTTTTAAAACTCGACAATCTATTTCCAGTTCACAAACAACTAGAAACGGTAAAAAATACAACCATTTTATACGTTTGTTTAAAAAATAAATGTATCGCATACAAATACACCAGCGTTTGATTTCGAAAACAAGTTCCTGTTTTTTTTATAGATTTTTAGGAACAGTGAATGAAGCAGTCGCACAGAGGTATTTGCAATCAACCCAAAATTTTAAAGATTTATGTCCAAATGCGTCGTGACATATTTATTCATATTAAGGTACGTCTTTTATATTTTTATATTATATTCCTCGACAAACACTATTACCAACAAATACTAGTAACACTAATACCTACTCTCAACAGAAATTAATAATCATACAAATAATCGCGAAATAAAAATAAAACTAAATGACTCGAACAAATTATTGGACTGTCTAAAACAAACCGTAATATAAGCGTAAACTCGAGATTTTGATTACTGATAGTCACTAGAGGCTTCTTGGCTCTTCATTAACACACAAACAATCATTAAAATAATTATAATAATTAAATAAATTTTAAATAATATTAACCTTAAAATAATTAAAACATCTTTGGGCGTAAAATAATGTATATAAATTGTGTATAAAAAAAATATTGAATAAAATATACGAAAAAACGCGAAAATCATTTTAGTTTTCATCGTCCTGTACATTTTTTTTGAGTTGCGTACCTTTTGTATTCGATTAACAACATGCCAGCAATTAATCAGAGATGGCGTTAGTGTGAAAAAGTCCTAGTGGTAACCAATAAAGCTCACAAAATCCTGTTAAAAATACTGATAATATACGCGATGGCTCATTACCCCTTTTCTTTGGAAAGAGGGTTGATAAAATCTACGTAGCCGAGCAACGAACCCGGAGCATGTGGAATCAGAAAAGTACCGTAACGTTTACCGTCACCAAACAGATCACGTAAGTCGACAAAAACATTATGAGTCGAATAGTATATTAACATTAATGAATAATCATCTTCAGCTTGAAGTCTTACTTGAAATAGGTCGCTTAGACTGAGTTTGAGAAAACAAACATGCTACAAACTTTGAATTGACGCAACAAGTCAAACTCAAAGTAGTGAGGCTCTGCTCTAATCTTCATTGTTTGTAGATTTCCGGTTGAATTATCTTGGTATGATAATAATTGCTTCATAGCAGCAACGTTTTTGCCGTCGTTTTTGTTTAAAATTTATTTAACTCGCCTTTTTCATATGACCAACTTTCATATGAGAATTAATTGGCAACCACACCCTTCCACCAAAATGCAATAACTGCTTCTACACTCTAAAACGCTTTCTACACTCATAACCTCACACTAGGATTTTCTCCTGTGTCGTGGGTACCATGGACATACAAAGACAAATACACAAACACCAAGACCCAGAACAGAAATCTAAATTCATCATTCGGATGTCTGTCTGGCCGGGGATCGAACCCGGGCCCACTGCGTGTCAGACCGGTATGGTGACCGCTCCGCCACACGGGTCATCTAAAACTATAATGGTCTCACATGCTGACATTTTTGGGTACAAACACAAGCCAGCTGAACATTTAAGTGATAAATCAACATTTATAGTATGAGTCTTTGTAGACCCAAAAAAACAGACCTGTATGGTACCTACAACATGGTTTAATAATATAATACAATATGAGCTAGAGATTACTACGTTCACAAAGTAACCAAATACAATTTTACAGCCCAGCCATTAAATGAAAATAAGTTTACAAATTGCAAGGGTGCTTATTTGATGTGGTCTGAAAGAAGACAAAAGGAGCAAACTTTTACCAAAAGGTAGGGTAAAACCTAATATTTTTGTTTCATGACTTTTACATTTATATACATTATAAACACTGTAAATACATTCACATTTATTTAATTACTGTAACCTAACTATAACAGTTGCCATGCCATATGGTGTCATATTGAATAGCCCCATTTCATATTTTCCTATGGATTTTGAAGGAGATAAATGAGGGACAAGATTGGCAGCTGTGTCTCCCTGTGTAACATCAATTTTCACTGCCATCACCATCCAGCATGCCTGATCGTGATTTAGTGATTATTGTCACAACTCCCTTTATGGGGTGTATATGCCCAACAGTGGACTTCAAAAGGTATATAATCTATATCTATCTAGATAGATGGATATATAGATAGATATAACTATGATAATAACATATTTTATTACTTGTATATGAATGAATCTATATATGAACAACCCAGTATAGTAACAAACTGAAGTGGGCCAGACAAATTGCTTGAAAGACTGATAATGGGGAAGAAAAGTTCTCAAATGGTGACCAAACGGAACACAGGTCTCTCCCCACTTGGTGAGCCGATGATGAGAAGACAGTGGGAAACCATTGGATTCAGAAGGCACAGGACCAGTTGGATTGGTGTCATTTAGGAGATGCCTATGTCCAGTAGTGGACCTCGAAATGCTGATGGATGGAACACTAAGTGAGTAACCAAATAATCATCAAAATAGTAAAATATCAAACATTGTTGTGATTCAAGTAATCAAGTAAATTTTCCTAAACATTGCTCAGCTTCTTAATTTAGTATAAATACCCTCATGATTCCAATGTAGTAAAATTTCTTTCTTTATACATTTACACAGGAACACAAAAGCATAAATGTAGGCAGTACAGTAATTTAAAACATTACATAATTATCACTACTACAATTTGCACTAGGCAGTTTTGAAATAGATAACAAAATGCAATGATAATAACAAAATGAGTAACAAAGATACTTCATACTTTAACACTCAGCATAAGTAATATAATTTAAACATTTTATTTTAATCTGACACCCTAATTAATGTATGTTGATTACTTACCTATAACTCTCAATACTCCACAAAGGACAATCTACTAACAGGTGGTTGATCCAATCCAAACAATATAATATGTAAAACACTTCGAATGAGATAATGCTAAGCAAAGTGACCGCAACTTTTTGCCTGTTGTCAAAATATGTACAATTTGATTTAGGCACAACAAATATGGAAAATCCGATGTTAGGACTGCTGCACTGGACCCTGCCCAAAATTTTTATCTGCGCAAGCGTAATAATTTACGAATGACAGCGGAAACATTTTAAAATCAGCGCATAAGTACTTTACATACCTATATAATTATTGAAAACTTTGAAAAGATATTGGTTATTTGTTATATTGGTTATAATATTAGTTTTTAATTATAGAACATACCGTTGGAGGCGAAGTCCCAGGTGGAGCCGGTTCTTCATAATTCGGCATGAAACCACTTCCTTCCATGATTACAAACAAATAGAACCGTAAGAATATTATTTACTATACCACACTATTATAACATTTCAGTCAGCGATTGCTTTTATTAGTAAACATACGTGGCATTATGACGATACTGTATATTAAACGTCAAAATTGAAATTTGAAATAAACACTATAAATCACAAAACACAATTGCATTTGGTGGAACTTGACGATTCTGAATTGCAAAATGAAACCTCGAATTGCATTGAATGACACAGGCAATGTTGCCACTTCTAATTTACATTAACAACATAATATATTGAAGTCAGAGTAAAAAATACTACTCTGAGATATCAATAAAAAAAAATATAATATAATATTATTTTCGATAAATTCCAAAAAAACCGTTTTACTTTTTGTTTGTCTACTTATTACCTTTTTTGGGTTCCATACCCATAACCCAAAAATGGGACCCTATTACGAAGCTGATTACTAAGACTCCGCTGTTCAGACTGACAGACGGACTTCTGTCCGTCTATAAGTCTCTCTGTCACCAGGTCGTATCTCATAAACCGTGATATCTAGATAGTTTAAATGTTGACGTATTTCTGTTGGCGTTCTAACAACAAATACTTAAAACAGAATAAAATTAATATTTAAGGGGGTGCTCCCATACAACAATCGTTGTTTGCTCCATATTTATAACGGCAGCAGGTAAACACTTGAAATTTTCACAGAATTATCCATCCATCAGCCTTTCGGGGTCCACTGCTGGGCATACGCCTCCCCTAGATGACGCCACACCATCCAGTGCCTTCTGAATCCAACGATGTCAGAATATTTAGTAACATATTCACTTTAAACATAAATAATGAAATTAATTAAAGTATATAAATAATCCCCTAGAACTATTTTTTTACGAAATTTTTTGCCGTTTTTATGAACCCTTTGCGAGTCCACCTTGCACTTAGCCAGATTTTTACTAATAGTGATTTTTTCTTAAATTGTCATATCTGCCACGGCACCTTTGTAACTAGATCCAAACAAAACAACAATCTTATCTGAAGTCATTTCCAACCCTACCACCAACTAATCCAGCGGTTGGTTGCCACTGTTATACCTGGCACTAAGGACGAACATTCATTATTAGTATTTTTATTCCATGCTTATTTTGTTGATGAAAAATAAATATATTATTAAAACGAAAAACCCAACTGATTAGAACTAATGAACGGAAAAACTGAAAAATAGAACGTCAATCATTCCAATTATTTACTGATAGCTGGTGATCCGTGCGTCACGACAATGCTGGTCACACCAGGCTGTGCTATGTAAATGGGACTAATTTACTTATAGCTTACACTCGTTAGCTGTTTTTCTAGTTATTTCACTTGTGTTAACCGTGTAGTTGCACTTTCACATACATTTACATATCTTCAGATGGAATAGATTGTGGCGAAATAAAATATTTTATTTCTACGATATTCTTTGCTCCTCGTCGTTTCGTTACAACTTATTTCGCTGGCTTACTGCCTCACTTTGTGATTTTAATTTCCACTTCATGAGTGGAAAGGCAGACAATTACCCGAGGTGATCCAACTTCCACTCAGTTCATAGGGTAGCAAGGCATCTGTAACCGTTACTGGCCATTTACTTTCAGATGGGTTCAATACTCGTATGCTACCTATTTTTATAAAAATATCTTGAGGTTTTATGTTAACAAGCAATCTTTCGACAGTTACGGGTCGAAATTACGGATGTTAACGAAGTCACGGCCAGCTGCCTCCAGAAAACAAGTCGATAAAAGAAGAAGAGTAGAATTTTGCCGGACGGGAAAAACGCACACCAAATAAAAATACAAAATAGGTTCAATTTACCATTTTTGATATCGTGCGATTTCTTACAAAGTCTCTCATCATTTCGGCCCTCTGAAATGCGATTACCCATATCGTGTGATGTAAAATTTGACATATTGATTGGTTTATTTTCGATAATATGTCACTTATACGATATACATGAACTAAGTATATTTTTCCGTAAAATTGCTTAGGAATGAGAGTATCGTGGCTATTACATCTGGGCCGCCATCACGATCAGCACACTTCAGCTTTGATGCAACGGTATTGAAGCGAATATCGCGGGCTGTCATCTCTCTCACGCTCCGTCCATTTTGTTACATGAATGCTTTATGCCTTACATCATTATACATTGCATTAAACTCGTTTAGATGATCGACGATACCGATATTGCTAGTAGGACAAGAGATGCACTGACATATTTAGGGGTAGTAAAATGTTACAATCGCTATTTTGCAGTGTTGAGCAGCTTGTATGGTCAGGCGAGGGAGACATGACACCAAACATTCCAACTTAATTATCTTAAGTTAAACTTAGGTGACTCCAATCTTATTTAGATTTGATTCAGATATCGTATGCTTATTCACCAGTTGAGTTACATGAATAATTATGTAGCAAGAAGAAGAGACCCAGAGAAAAGAACGCAAAGTTGCGTTGAAATCGTCAAAACAATCAATTAGCGCTGTTTGTATACTGTCAGAATTTGTTTCTGTGCTTGGTGATAGAACGTGGTTATAAAAAATATAACCAAAGGAGGTGACGATTTACCAGAAATCACTACGTATATACAGGCTTTTACCCCGAAATACATAGATTTCTCAGTCAAATTGTTCTAAGAGTGTGTCGTAATTTTAAATACAAATTACGTTTATCTTTTACAATTAAGTAACTGATAAAAGTACGTAATGTGTGTAACACAATACCGACAATGGTATAGGAAGGCTGTGACAACAATCTCGCGCCGGCTATCCTTCGGAACTGCACGACACCTTAATTAGCTCAGCCGTCGCTCCGCGCCTTTCTAAACTTTTAAAAGTATAGCTTTTGACGAGTTATTATAACTGTCCAACTCGCCCACGTCAAAAACTTACGTTTCAAACTTTAACTTGTGTAAATCAATTAACATTTTATGTACCTCCTTATGTAAATTTTAATATTATTGTCTGTTTTCTTAAATAAAAAGTGCGTGTGCGTGCAATTTACACACTGCAGAAGTGAAACTCAATTATTATTAAAATAAAAAATATTTCTAAGCGTAAGATTTCTGATATTAAGAATTATGTTTGTTTAAAAATCGATTAAGTAATCATTGCAGCCCTTTTTTGAACTCTTATTTCGCACATACCAAACTTGCGCTCTTATTTAAAATCGTTAGCGTGATTCAGCAAGATGCACAGCACTATCTAGTTGTGGCGCCGACAACTGCTTCAGTAACGCGTTTTCTTTTCATCGAGTTTCAAACTAAAAAAATCTTGATTTGAGATGTTAACAGCAAACAAAATTATTTACACATTACCTTTGAAATTGGGGTATTTCAAAAGTAATGTATAAATTATTAGGGTATTGAATTGGGTATATTGGGTGTGTCAGATAGACAGACAAAAAAATTAATAATTCATGTTTTGTTACCAGTATCATCATATATATTTCCAAATGCATTTGATAAAAGGCTGTTGATATTACAAACAAACGCTTCAATTTTATTTATACGTATAGATGCATAGATATTTGTATAGATGTATAGATTTAGACGATAGTATTGTTCCATATATTCGATGTGCAAGACAGGAACGACAAATAATTGTGACAAAAAATGCAACAATACTGTTTAATGTTATAGTAGTGTTATGAGATCGTTTGAACATTGATCTTGAATAAAATCGTTAACTCCAATACTCAGGTCAGCACTTCCTAAACACATCTATAATACAAGTACAATACCAACCGGCAATGTGGAAGGAAACATTAAAATATTTTCCGCCACTAGAACCAGTATCGAGCAGGCCTCAATAGTTCGGAATTAACATAAATACCATGAGCCGGCGTGGCCGCGGAGCATGCTTCCACCAGACATCTACAAATGTCAATGAAGCTCTGTTTGAAATATTTTTTGATATTAAATGCCACTCCGTTGTGGTGTATGTAATTTGTTTGTCATTGAAATGAGTCTGTTAAAATTCAATAAGAAAATAAAATCGTTTTTTTCATAAGTTGATAATTTTATTTTTGCGCACGACATGTCTAGTCCTAGTATTTGTAATTATGTTTAAATAATTACGAATAAAAATAATTAATAGATTGAAAAATGAATAAAATAAAAAAAAATGAAACTTCCCTTAAACAAATTTAAAAACGGAATAATTTATAATAATTTATACGTATTTGTTTGATCAACTTGACGTCATTAACTTAGCGGTCCTTTGACGTGTCAGAGGACCGCTAAGTTAATGACTAATTAATACAAGTTAAAATACTAACAGTAGTATAGTACCTATTAGCACTAGTATTGTAGGAAAACCTACTCGATATTTCGTAAGTGCATAAAAGTGAAAGTTATGAGTATAAATTATCGGTTAAATGCATTTACAATTTAAATTAATTTTAAACATGTAACTAAAATATGATATATGATATGATATACAGAGATCTAATGAAGTAACTTATAAATTGTGTATAAATTAGGAATGTATGAATAAACGTTATTTCAATTACGTTTTAGTATTAATTTAGTTATTACATGTGTTTATTTCATGATATTTTTGTCGCTTGTCTTTCAAACTAATGTCATGCAATGTTATGACAAAGAAGTAAAAATATATTTATTACGTGTATAGATATGTACCTTCTTATGTAAGTACTAATACACGTGTTTGGTTTTGCCACATCAATGTTTTTGGTGTTTTCCACCACCTTTTCTATATGTAAACCATGTTGTCAATGGAAGAGTCGATTGACCCGGGGCCTTACGTAACTGATTTTTCGAAGACTTTATATGCATAGGTACTAAATTTTATGCATTGCTTTTGCAAAATTATACGGTATTATGAATATTAAGAAATATGAATACCAAATACTAATAAAATGTTGAAACTAATTACTTAAGGAATCCAAATGCTTATTAGGTATATACAATAATATTATAAACGGGGTAATCCCGCGGAAAATGCATATTTGCTGTGTTGCTGGTTGGGTTGGTAAACTAGTAAATTTTAAGTGTAAACCATGCAACACAGTTAAAATTATATTAAATTGAACGCATTTATCTAATTGTAGTAGTTAATACTTAGTATGATTTCGATAGTAATTGATGTAATTTTTTTTCTTAACGTTATATATATGTACATATAGTATATAGCACAAATATGAAATAATGCGAACTAGAGGGAAAATCTTATCTTACCAATATTTCAATTGCGAACGTTTGTGAACATCTAATTTTTCTGAAATTTGGCGCACAGATTTTTTATGAGCTGTTAATCCAGCTCATAAATTGAATTCTCATTACCGTGGTAAACATGACCGAAGCTGGCGGAGCCGCGGGCATAATCTAGTAGTTAATGAATATATGGCCATGATTTATGATAACGATAATATACAAAGCGATATTAGCAAGAAGGTCACATCAACAACGTAAGCATGGATAAAAGTGAAATAAAAACAGTACACAATAAAATTAAATTGCACGGAAATGTGCCACTGTGCCGATTATTGCAGAAGATTTCAATTTATTTGGTGATAAGAAATCACCCGGGTCAATCGACTTTATTACAATTACCTTAGGGATTGCAAAGCACATCTATAGAAACCTGAAGCAAAGTGTGGTAAGGGGAGGGGAGGGGACACTACGTGGCGTTTCAACATTGTCATCAAGCGTAGCAATGTATATGGTCGAACTCAGGTTTTTTTTAACAGATTGAACGAGCAAACGAGCATGCAGTAGACCCGATGGTAAATGGTTACTGCCGTCCATGGACATCTGTAAGCAATTTCATATAAAATAGGGGCTCTGCAAGAATTCCATCACAGATGCATTGTTACTGCTGATGCAACCACACCCTTCGACCTCACG
>DWPF01000173.1:0-13537 GCA_018251575.1 Cecropterus bathyllus | reverse complement strand
TAGGGTTGATTACAGATGTCCATGGGCGGCAGTAGCCACTTACCATCAGGTGGGCTGCATGCTCGTTTGCTACTTTTTATACTATAAAAAAAATCATATATCAGAACCCAGCAGTGTTTAATACTGCTGGTATTAGGTAAATATACCAGGTTTTACCTTAAAAAGTGTTCTACGGCCTAGAACAAAGGTAACAATATACAATATGTTTGATTTCACGTAATAGCTTATGAATAAATAAAGATATTTTCTGTACAAATCTCCTTTAATAAACCCAGTAGGCGGCACGAAATCTCATTACGAATACTACAAAGTTATTTTGTTTACTTTATTTGAAAGACCTATCTTAAGCACTCTAAAACGTAACGTAAAAGAATTCACAAAAAGCCCTCTGTTAAAATGGAAACCTTTTTATAAAACGATTTGTAATTTGTTTGTAGAGATAGCGGGGCTGCGCGCTTCATTTCGAGAAAAATAAATGTTGGAATAGGGCTGTCAACCCCATTTAAAATATTGTGTTTACATTATACATATACATGTATATGTATACTGGGTAACGAGAACAATTTGTATCTACGATGTTTTAAAGCCAATGTTAAGTATTTTACAATATCACTTTTATTTTCTTTATCATCACTTTCAGGTATTAAAAAGTTATTAAAGGTTAGAATGTAACTTTTATTATTTAAATACTTTACCATGAATTTAATTAATATTTGTAGTCAAGACTATATCATTTTTCTAATGAATAGTGAAATCACGTTTGTTTTATAGACTTTGTTAAAAATATGTGTATGTACTGAAGTTATATTTCTATGACATACTAAAAGAAAAATAATTCCAACAAATCCCGCAATATTCATCCCGCCAGTTTACCACATTGGGATGAAAAAAGACAAAATAATAAAATGGTTGCTCGGAGAAACGCTACCTATACAGGTAAAATATAAAACTACTCATCCCGTCATGACTAACATTACTTCCTTACTAAATTGCCTTAGTAACTTAAAGCTTTTGTAATATTTGCTGTTGAGTACAGATTTATGGTGTCGATTTTAGATGTGGTGTGAATTGTGAACAATTTACTGTCATAATTTTTCCCAAACGCGCCAAACAATCTGAAACATTTTGGTAATGATTTTATTAATTTTTGAGATAGTATATGGACAACCCTATAGTGTTGCGAATGTGGGGGACCGTGGGGAGCGCTGGCCTAGGGTCGCGAAAGCTGTTCGCTGTATTGTCCAAATTGTTTGGGGCGTTCAAATTCGTCACGGGCACCGCTTGTCGCCTGTTGGCTCACTCACTGTTTTTATTGTATATTGGCAAATGTCGGTTTGTATGATCAAAATAAAAATGCTTGTGTGAAAATTGAAAGATTGGATTTGATTTTGCTTTATAAATGTATACGCTTTTCCACGTTCCATTCTATGCAGATACACTCAGTTAAATTTTAACAAACATCTTTTACAATTTATTTACGTTGAGAATTGATTAGTATTTTATCTTTATAACATAATTTGCATATGAGCATGCGGCCATTAGATATTATGTTAGATAATCATATTTACAACAAGTCTTTTATTATAAATTTTATTGTACAGCCATTATAAATGTTGACACCGCATTTTTACTACACAATGACACTTGCATAACTTTTAGTATAAAAAAAATTGCTATTATGTAATATTGTATATTGAAACGAAGAAATATATTTACATTTAATATAGAATATGGAATACAATAATTTCATTACTATACATCTTCTTACTATTCACTACTTCATTACTTACATTATTACATCTTCCTTATAGTAAATACATGTAGGTAGGTATCTAATTATCTAAGTATATAGGTAAAATCAGAATCTCATAAATGCTCCTCGAATCGGACTTGTTGCTTTTGTTCCATGCCTCAATCACGCACCGTACCTAGTTGTTCTGTTCTGTTCTTGTCATGTTTATCTTGATAGCATCTTATCGACAATCTAAGTATAAACGCTTGTAAGTAGTTCATTGCCTGGCTTGAAACGTATTAGAAAGATGTGTGCAATATGTTCTATAACATTTATCATTGTTTAAATAAAACAAACAAGTGGATATTGGTCACGAACAGTGACGGTGAAGGTGACGGGTTCTGTAATCGGAGTAACATTCACCAAGATCAAAAATAAGTTAATATTCCGTAGTACTTATTAGTAACCCTATCTTAAACGAATTAATGCGTGCGGTGGCTGGCTCAGAATTGCGTTGAATTAAAATGTCGGTTAAGTAGAAGTTAACTTACATATTACACATACACAATATAAAAATACTTATCACTGTCGTATTAATAGAAACGAGAGAGAATGATCATATGAAAATATTTACAAGAACAGAAGTAGCAAAAAATATTCAGACTATATAAAAATAAATAGATTACACAGATTACCAAGAAAGGAAGACGTAGCAAGCAGCGTGGTTCAAGAGTTAAAACAATAAACTCGAGAAAGAAGCCTTAAGACGGCAGAGGAACAATAGGCACTGAAAGAACAACTAATTACCGCGGCTTAGCTGCGAATGTTTGTGTAAGGTAACCTTAGTCCGTGTAATTTATGCCACAATCATCGTCTGTGGAATTAGTATTCATGTAGCTAAATGCCAAAATTCGCCCAAAGTAGAACTCATTTTAAATATCCTCAAAGTAATATTTATTACTTTTGCGCTTAGCTCATTGTAATATCTACCAAGGCTGAGCTGAGAAAATGTTTGAATAAGATACCCGTATATCATATAATTGTATAAATTTTACTACTTATAATTTATTGATGAGATATTATTGAGGAAGTAGCGGTATAAATAATTCATACGCAAGATAAACTTATTATAAGAAATTATATCCCATACATGTTATACTATAATCCTACTAAGTATCTAATGTTCATATTAACTTTAAGATATTCTCGTGAATTGGGTGAATGTAAAACTGATTCTTATTTTTTATACACTTTTGACATTAGGTAATGATAATGGTAATAATAACTTCACAAGAATATCGAGTTTTCTACAAGATCTGCTAAACGACACACACAATAAATCTAGATATTCTGCTTCTAAAGATCGATAGAATCGAAAGAATCGGTAGAATTATTTCTTCAATTTCGGCAACCTCATTGAAGAAATAATTCTATCAATTGTCAGATTGATAGATAGATATTCGGTAAATAGAAGATTTGCTACTTTCGATATTCCAACAAATGCTGTTAAAGTGAGCAAGCAACTTGTACGAGTAAATGAACGGAGCGACAGCAATTTGTAGCCGATAACCGCACTGCAACGCGACACCACACTCGATCGGCCACTCACTCTGCAGTGATTGATGGCGCTGTCAGCTCGCGTTATCAGCCGCGGATACTTGGAGCAGGACAAGTAAAACAAGGTGTTTTTTTGTGTAATAGACGCAGCAAACGAGCATGCAGTCAACCATTAAGTGGTCCAAGTCCAACTGGCAAGGATTATCTAAGTCGATTAACTCGCTCTGATATTGCTTCCTCTGAGATTTGTTGGAGAATATTATGTAGGTATGGCGTCTGCTTGACAAAGTTCGTTCATCAAATCAGAATACAAAACACATGTTGCTAATCATTATAAAGTAGAACTGGATGTGAATATGGATGAGCTCGTAACTCCAATTTTTAACTCATAAACTAGTCTTTATTGATAAAATGCCACAATCAATCATAACACAAAACATTTTACATCAAAAGCTCTGAAATAGTTACCTCTAAAGTACAAAAGCCATACAAGTAAAAATACCACACAGAGCGTTTTTTCAATCGATTCGGAAATCGGAATTCGGGTGAGCGTACAAAAACAATCATTCTGCGGTGAATGAGGCCGATTAACACGTAAGTTTAGAGCTGGTGGTAATATTATACCTACCATCGGCGTAACATAATAACTTCGTTTCAAAACACGAGGGGAAATCGTTTTATCAAAGGGTATCGTGTGTAAAATCATTGCAGAGAAGCAACTTGCTTCTCTGCAATGATTTTAAAATTATTTTTCTGTGTGTCCTAGTTACATTATAAAAGAACTTTTTACTAATCTTATTAAATTTATTGTAATTGTTTTCAAGCTTGATAAATTATTGTAGATTAAAATGGGAATAAAATTACTTGTAGCTAGTCATATTTTAATACGCGATACTGTAAAACCTTATTCCTCATTAATAATTTTCTATTAAAAATGGAACTTTCGACTAAACTCTATATCCTTAAATCATAAAATTAGATCTTACACTAATAATGCTGATGGAATGCGATTATAGAGACAAATCAAAGTAAGAGCCGTTTCTCGGGTCTCGAAAGTTCCGAATCATACTTGTCAGGCAACTTGCAGACTAACAGGACATTCCTGATTGACAGGAAAGCTAACTAATACTTACGTTCAACCTTTAACATCAATAGCGGGTTTTTGTTACATCAAATTTATAAAAACTGGAACTAACGAAGACGAAGCGAAGGACTCGATTATGTATCTGTATGCGCTTAGAAGTATGCCCATGTTGATTATAGTTTCCGGTATCTCTTACGCTCCATTGTGTCCATTGTTCGATTCGGATGGATGGAGCGGTTCATCCGGCAGTACGAGGTCGGTTCTTGGAAAGCCGAAGGGACTCCCTATATTTATCTGTAAATCAACTTAAGCCGATAAAGAACTATTAGTGCTAACGATACGGTAGTGTTACTCAGCTGCAATGAATGCGTTGAGTCAAATATAAAATTGCATAAACTGTTTATCTCACAAAGTTGTCTAAAATAGTTTTAAGTTTGTTCTGTCTGTTTTTACTAGTTTATTAAAGATATGACCACTTCGACTACGTTAATTGCACATGTACGTTTTAAGAGTAACTGTCTGATTTGTCTTTCTACATGAGTAAAAATTCTTTATAGTATCAATAAATGTCGAGATTCTCAAATACTCCCAGCGGGCTAGCTCACTGTCTCAAGACTTTGATTACAATGTCAATAGACGTTAGGCTACTGGATCCCTCCGTCGCCTGCGAACATGTGTCTTTTGATACAATGCTCTCACCATCTGCCATTCAACTGACACTAATTGAGTGCTCGTATGTTAATTAAACCTTATCGCGACGCTCATTAAAACTGCGTTAGAAACTCCATTCTATTCAATTATAACGGCTACAAAACGTTTACAAAAGAGCTACCCTTTTGTTTCTTTTTACATAAAGCCCCTCTGTGTGTACTTTATTAAAACAAATCTTTTACGACGTCGCATTTCCTCCGCCGCAAAGTTCCTCGTGTTCCGTTCGGCTCTTGAATAATGCTTCAGTTTTTCTTATTCAGTAAGTCTTCCTATAACTCAAATAACAAAGAGCCAACCGCGGTGATCCCAACAAAAGAATATGAGAAATATCTGCGCTCTACAATATGAATCGTATCGCGAGGAATATATCGGAAAATATTTCTTGCTCGTCGAATATCTGAATACATAGTTAAAATCTCTTTCGTATTTTATCAAAGAGTACGTTTTGTTCACACTATTTGCTCTCCAAATAGTGAACGTACAAAATGTATCGCCACGAGCATTATGTGAACGCCGTCCCACTATTTTTCTGAGAGGTTTATCTAATCTGTCACTTTGCCGCATACTTATGTAACGAACGATAGAGCCTATTCATTCATTTTATGTCAGCCGCTGTGATTAAATAACCTCCTCCAAGGAGGTCCCCGTCGTCTTGAGATTACCGAGCTTCTATTACGGTATTAACTCACTTATCTCCAATATAATATTTCAATTTGCAGCTCAGCTATAATGGCGTATGAAATATATCAATATTATTGTTCGTGTGCTCTTTTATTGTTACTAATATGCCATTTCCTTTTAGTATTGATTTCAACGTTTAATATTCGATTGGAGCCACCGCTTTATTACCGTTATTAGAAACTATAACGTCATACATGAACAGTAATAAGAGTAATAACCGATAATTCCCACGAATAACGTGACGAGTGTTTACTTATTCATCTGTTATAACCTTTGTTCAGAGGAGGTAACTCCTATTTGTATTAGCTTTAATATGTACTAACTGGTTTATGCAAATTAGGTCTTCCTAAGAAGTATTAAGAGTCAAGGCTTGGTTACGTTATTGTATTGGAAGTTTACAAGTGTTTTTTTTTAAGTTTAGGTTTAATATAAAACTCAAAATCAGTGGAAGGAAATCTATCTGGTTCGAATAACCTGAAATTCATTCAAATAATTTCTCGCAAGATTCGAAATGTTTAGTAAAATATTTACTGGATATACTGAAGTTTTATTATAAATCTAATCAAAATTAATCGGTGAGTATAAATCACTACAATTATTCTATATCTCTGGGATAACATTTAACCTTCACAATTAAAATAATAAACATAATATTAATAATAAAAATAATTTAAAATGTTAATTAAAATTCCTTCCTTCAGGGAAGTTGTTAAAGTTGCGCTTGAAAATAATATAAACAGTAGGTTTACCTACCTACTATAATAGGAGGTAAGTAAATGACTGGGAAACATAAGAACTCCACGGATATACCGCAATAAATTTATTCATCCCCGCCGAGCTCCGTAACCGCCCATAAAACGCTCTGTAATTATCCGTTTGTTTAAAGAATGTATTACACAAATAAACTTTACGAGTCGAACGATCAAACATAACTTTTTTATTATCTCACATGTTTTCTTGAACGCACACATGAGAAAAAAAATGGTTTTATCACCGCCTCCCGCGCGGCCGACCAAGCTGTCATGTGTCCAATTACAGTACAACAACTTTTTATAATTATCAATCGGGTTTCTTTTATACTGTAGCGCTATGAATAAATATGCCCGAATAGGAACCGTGTAGCATCTAGCTGAGGTAACATTTTGTTATCCCTTCATGCATAAATGTTTGTGTAATAATTTTGGAAGCCATGTTCCTGTCGAGCCCCCTTTCCCCTCGCCTTGCTGCCCGCGCCTCTTGCCACGTTGCATCGCTCTGCCGACCGTCGAACCGTGCTTCTCTTTCTATCTTTAGTTTTATGAGTACCGCGTGCTCAAGCCCAAGGACCACATGCTTTTTCACTGAACAAACACGCAATCATCTCATGAAAATAATTTATTTGAAATATGTATGATGAGACAATACAACTGTACGACCAGGCGTTAAATTAAATGTATTTACATAAAATGTATGCAGAAACAGACTAAGTTCAAGCGGAGTCCATTTAAAACGAGATAAAAATTGTCGTCGCTGTATGGTGGCAAAGATTTTTATGTGTGTTTACACTTTACTCTTTCGTTAAGTGAAGCGTGAACCGATTGTTGCTGCGCGCGGAGCGTTGAGCATCGCGATTTGAATTCCGCTCGAGGCTCAAGTCAACTCGAGGCTCGTTCGGATCGCGCGTATTCGGTTCCGCGCGTAGCATAGTCGCTTAATCGCCTAGTCTACCCCGCTCAGTATTCGTGTAGCGTGCACTCGTGACGCGCGTTCGTTGTCACTGGGCCGAATCTCGTTACTAGCATACGGTACTTGTGCGAGCTACAAATGCTCCAATACTCGTGTGGTGTGTAGTGTATGCTGATGTCTTTTGTCTCTCCGTAGGTGTGTCGGGCCGAGCAGTCTCGTGCGAGGAACGCCGGCGGCATGCGAGTGTTCTAGTGATGGTGCATTGAGATCGTGCCGCTACTTGTCAAGTGTCAGTGTTAACTATAGTGCCTTATAGTGCTGAATGGATTGTGCCTGTTTGGGATTGCCATCGCGAGTCACCGATAGACCAACTTGGGAACGGTGAGACCTACTTATCTTATGCTTATATTAAATGACTGATAATACAATACTCTGTAAGATCGGCGTAAATATGTGTTCAGCCTTATTTGTTTTTGGCTTGTGACTTTATTTTGTTAATACGATATGTCTACGTACTCATATTTGCACTTCTTATTATGTAGACTTCTCTTATCGTGTCGAGCATTCATAATTGCTAATATTACTAACAAGGCTCATCATAGTTGTCGATTTACCAATGTATAAAATCGTAATTAAAAGTAGTAATCAAATTTCGTCTGACATGCTGTAGGCCCAGGGTTCGAATCTAAGCAAAATATTTTTTTCAAAATTATGTGCCAGAAGTTAATTATAAGTAACTTTAAAAAGTAGCGGTAAAAGGTAACATGAAGAAATATATATACTGAGCGCTCTTATCTAGGATAAATATGATTAATAGATATTGAAAGATACTACGTCAATGATAAGGGATTTTGAGGGTAAAGTAAATTCAGGTTATTCAACTTTAAAAACTAACGAATCAACAACAAACAGATGACATCACTACATAGTGTACGTATGTACACACTTAGCTGTTCAGGATGTAACAATTTATACAATCCACCGTCGGTGTTTAAGTAAGCGTTCTTTAAACTTTCTTATTAAAAAAATAGTATTATTATATGGAAGTAGTTGCTAAGTATAGAATCTATTCTTGGGTAGGTATGAACAACTTACCTTGATTTTAAAAATATAGGTAGGTACATGTTGTAAAGTTAATTAATGATTTTTAACAAATTATATCCGGTTTGAAATTCAATTTGATTCACAATTACCCATAAGGAGCCGTTAACAAAGTCGTAATTTGCTAAAGTATGACAATAAACCATAATTTTATTAAATACTTGTATCAATAAGTACGATACAATAGTACGCACTAAATTCGTTTGTGCAGACAATAGACACGCATACATACATATTTCACCTACTACAACAAAGTTAATGACAATAAAATCCATGATTGTTTAAATAACGTTTATTTATATAAACGGACAAATTTTAAAAGTCTAAAAGTTGTAGCGAACAAACACCGAAATTCAATATGTTTGTTTTTTCCGCGTACGATTCCCATTTTCCTCGGTCCTCGTTGAGTACACAACGGACGGCAAGCGGAGGAGTGAGATAGCTTTCAAAGTGCTCAAGATAAAACGGGACAACAATACAACGTGCTCGGTCTCAGTTGGCTTGCTGCTTTTATTTCATACTCATATTTAATAATGTCCCTTTGTTTTCAAAAGAAAAGCTTTGTTCTAAAAGTCGTGTTATCTTTTTTTAAAGTATTCATTTTAGACTTGTACGTATTTTATCATGAAGTAAAACATTAGCTATTGTCTTGTTATCTTGGGTCTTACAAAAACTACTATTATGGACATATTAAAATGTTGCATTAGAAAATATTTAAAGATACACTTGAAGAAAATATTCGAAACCAAACAACCCTTGTTAAAAATAGTTGGCATACAAAAGCTACAGAATTCAGATTTAAAAACAAGAGTCACTTTTTAAAACAACCTATCAGAGGTTGTTTTGGAAGTGTTTGTAAACGTGATAAAATAAAAAATACATACTCTTTTCTTCTTTTATTATAGTTTTATGCTGCGCGTGAACGTTATTATTAAGTCGCTGTCACACCTCATTAATATATTTTCTGGCCTAAAAGACGTTTTATATGATTGACTTTATATGATTGACCTTTAATATGATTGAAGGATAAGAACGCACATTATAATTAAATTTGTTTAGTACTCATATAATACTTCGTACTGTATTTTCCTAAAACCAAAACACTTTAATGAATCAAGCTTCTAATGTGTGAAATAGTGTAATATCATTCGATTAAGAAGTTTTCGTGTCAGTCGCGAACAACCACACAGAGAAACTCACAAAAGATTATTAAAAAATGTTTTCTACATACTGAAATATCTAAACAATTGATATTAGTTAGATAGACATTTATATGTTCAATCTAGTGACATCCCCCCGTTAATTTTGTATTAGTATTGATAGATTTGTGTTGTTTTATTCAATAGTCTAATAAATACACAATTAATAATATAATTGGAGGCACTTAGGAACGTACCGAGGCTAAAGCGAGAGTATGGCGTTTCATTTTGATTTATTGACCAATTAGCTTGTCATAAAATAATTACGGCCGATTTCCTACCGAGCTTCATTAAATTATCTATCATTCATTCCAAATAATATCGTTGCGTAGCGTGTCCTAATTTGTTCAAATGAGTATTTCATTGCGTTTGTAATTTCAGTTATCGTATCGGACGCTAATTTATTTCTGAATTCCTGATACCGGGCGTGCTATTGTGCTTTATTTTGTATTCAATTGTTTGGTACTATTACCGCACCATTAAAACTGAATTCATTAACGTAAAAGCTTTTTACACCTTAATAATGTTGAATATTTTAACACCGCATCATACCATCGTAGATGGAAGTATGTAAGAAACCACTCTATCCGCTGTTATAAATAATTGGATAATTTTCAATTCACCCGTTGTTGTGAAAAGCCGATTGCCTAATATTAAATACGGAGGTGGTCATAAAAAACATGTGATTTTTCAAGTATGTGTCAATCAATTTGTACGATAGCCGTACCGTTACACGCCAGTCTTATATTATGGTGCTAAGTAATACTTAACGCGATAGCCAACTAATGGCGCGTATGTTGCTTACACGACCACAGAATTCTACACTGTAACCGCAATAAAATTTACATTTACATATACAATCAGTATTCTAAGATAGTTCTGCGTGATTCTTGGAAGAATATTATTACAGCACTTGATTAAGTAGGTACTACTTGAAATGCAATTGTAGAAAAGGTTGAGTAAGAACTTTTAAACATTAAAAATAAAGCTAGGTTTGGACAGCTACATTAGCGAACTGAACAATTTGTTTCGAAGTTCTCGTTACTGTTGAAATTCTAAAGAAGCAACAATTTCCATTTAATCCCAGTCGACTTTATTGCGTCGCCGCGGGGTCCTTTCACGCTCAACTGGTTATTAGTATCCATCTACAAGATGACGAGCTCAAATACTCATCCAAATCAATTTACGCTCGCCTTCTTCACAAAGAAAATATACCTTCGAGATTCTCATACGCTTTACGTTCAAGTTCACACGCCTCTCCATCTTATTCATAGACGGCATTAAAGCTAAGGGGAAAAGGGACACGTGTATTTCATAATCTTTTCATTTGATCCTGAATTTGTACGTATATAAAAGACATACTCGGCGATACAGGGAAATTTTGTATAGGCGTAATCCGCATAACACATGGTTGTGTCTGGATTACGCTCGCACTTCGTTTTGTAATCTTAGACATTTTATCATTTTATTGTGGTTTTAGTTCTTTGCTATGTGTAAGAATGTATTAGGATAAACCATGTAAAGATTATGCAGATAATTAAAATGATTATCCTCTATTTTTCGACACCTTTTTCCTGTCGAGCACAAAATGTTGCATTGGCCATTAATGCCATTAAAGAGACTGATACTAAGGAATAGCTTTTTAGTACCGTTGCACTTAGAACCCAGCGTTCATACGTGCTTCCATCAGAATATAGACACAATTATTACATATTTTGCGAAATTTTAATAAAATAGAGTGCACAAATTACGTACAGCCGAAGTCTACTATTAGTAAAAGTGAGTTGCACTTGTTGAAGCACTTGTAAAGTTTGTAACGCATTTTGTTTCTCGCACGCGAACTCCTGCAATGTTTAATAATATCATTTACCGTTTCAATGTTAAACACGATAATGCACTATTCGCTATTATTGCTTCGTATAAAGTGCCGTAATTTACCCTCCGAACAATAATTTCGTTCTAGCGGTTAGTTACATCATTACACTGGGCGTGAGATAATCTCTCGAAACCCATTATCGCGCGCTCACTTCACGACACGTCAGATTAACTTGTGATTCTGTATTTAAAGTGCTCTTGTCAACAGCGGCTCTCATGAGTAAACTTTAACTTGTTTTCTAACGCCTCCATTAACGACACTACATCAGAATCGATTAGAGTTACACAACGTTCTTATTTTGCCGCTCTAACAAATAGTTTCTGCGTTTGTACTCCTATAAATAACATTAATGATTGAAGTTTATTTGCGTAAAGGCATGAACGGCTATATCCGACTTTATTATAGGCGTAGGAATAGGATTAATTGATCATTTAATACTTAGGGACGACAACCTGACCACTTTGTGTAATGGTATTAATTTATTGTTGTAAATGCTGGGTATATATATGATTAATCTTGCCATGGTGAGTCAATAGAGTAGAACGGTAGTCCGAGTACTCGGAGCGTATGCTACCCAGCAATATATCTTGTTTTGCGCCCGGCCGAACTAATATCTTCGTATTGCGAACTAGCTGCATTACATTTCCGCGTCACTAGCAATTTTTCTCGTATAAAGTGCACTCCGGTCCGGGTTCGATGCTCGGGCAGAGCGCCAAGTGGCGCGGCTGGCCCGTAAATCACGGGCCGTACCAGGCTCGCAGCGCGTCGAGGAGGCCCCAATCAGCCGGCCTATTGACAAACATACGGCTCTAATATAATGGATTCCGGAGCGATTTATCTGCGGCTTTCGCTTCTTTCGTTTGCATTTCGCATTCAATCTAGCGCGATTTAGGCGTTATGAGTGATGATCGTCGGGAGAAATACTCGGATTTATTCGCTATTCGTGTTCGAGTCAGGATTTCAAACGATCGAAGATGCTGAGTACGGATTATTTATTATCTTATGCTCGAAGAACATTATTCATGTAAATTATTCAGTTACGCAGCCGTGGAATAATCTATTCCTTTTCACTTGATTTATGCTGATGACGTTTACAAGAATCGTGTCATATCATAATGCAGATATTACGCGTCGTTAGCGAGTTGCCAAGACTTTAATAAACATTCTATCTGTTGGATCAGCATATATTATATTTTAATGTTCACTTGACTAAGGTTTATTCTTTTCTAAAACATTATACGTATTGTTTTGTTTCAATGTATTTTATAGTTTATTTAAAAGAAACTTTAAGAGATTTTACATTGTCATTATTTTTAACAGATTTCAATAAAAGGTTATGAATAAATCGATGTAGTGTATTGTTACTAAAGCTCGTACATATATATTTCTAAGTAACCCCAAATAGAATAGGTATTCTAATTAAACGATGTCTTCTCTTAGATTCTCGACATATTTATGTAAGCAATTAGTTACGGGCTATATTCAGTTCAGATCCTCTACTTATACATTCTATATATGTAGGTTGTGAGGCGATTCGAATAAACAATTGAACTAAACGCCTGCATATAATTAAGAAACGCCATTATGTTCACCTCGCTTATTTATCGTCTAAGATACAATGGACC
Organism: Cecropterus bathyllus; assembly: GCA_018251575.1. Classification (NCBI taxonomy): domain Eukaryota; kingdom Metazoa; phylum Arthropoda; class Insecta; order Lepidoptera; family Hesperiidae; genus Cecropterus; species Cecropterus bathyllus. The sequence continues at coordinate 306 of DWPF01000173.1, read as the reverse complement.
GATACCGATTTAACATATTGAACAGGTATTTTAAGTGCTATTAACAGAAATGGTATTTATAATCTGCATTTAGGATGTATTTATATATGAGATTAGGTGTTAACTGACGATCTGCTTCGGTTATTGAGGAACATTGTAGGTGGTACTTTATGGTTCGATTCCTGAGGTACCAAGTCATACCTTTTATTTTTTTCGAGGGGGAAACCTTCAAAAGGTACCCGACGCTGTAGGAGCAACGCCGGGTTATGTGGGATTTTTACCGCACTAAAACCCCCCCGGTGGTCGTCCTCAGCGCTGCATGGAGGA
>DWPF01000172.1:0-13545 GCA_018251575.1 Cecropterus bathyllus | reverse complement strand
GGAAATGTTGGGAAAACGGGAGAAGTTATCTGAAATAATGCTATAATGTATGTATGTAACACATTTTTTAAACGCGGGCGTAACCGCGGGGTTCAGCTTGTTTTTAATAATTTAGAAATTTTCGAAGCTGAAATAATTATAAAATGTCTTAACGTTGCCATATTTTACTTGATGTGCTGATGTTAGCTTGATCTTGATGTGATCTATACGTTAAGTAGGTACCTAACCACCGGATAATTGGAATATACCAACGAATTTGGGGAATGTATTCAGCCCTGTGTTCACTGCACCTTGTTTTCATTATTAATGAGAGAGACGCGGAGATATCATGTATATTTCAAAAGACAGCCCACGTGATGACGAGAAGACGGTTGGATTGCGATCGTTGTTTTCACGGAAACGTTGTTATGTGACATAATTTGCTGAGTTTTGCTTTTAACGTTCCTTCAGAAAGAATCCTAAATGTAGCGAAATCGAGATATGATTACGGTAACTTCAATTTTACACTTACGTATGCCTTATAACAGCAGTGTTACGTGCTGCTGTGTCCTGATTTGTAGTTTGTAGTAAGGTCGTAACATAAGGTCCTCTAAGTGGCGATTTTCATGACAGGTCATCATAACAGTTTTACAGGTAGAGGATCCTATTATATCCCCGGCCAGACAAAATGTGAATGATGAACTTACTGTTCTATGTCTGACTGTTTGTTTATTCTTCTTTGTGTGTGTTTATGTTATCCACGACACAGGAAAATTACAAGTTTAGGGCTATGATTTTATTGCACAGTTTGTATGCAAAATTTGTATTTTGCAATCAACCCATTCGACACGACGACGACACGAACTGAACGACACGACGTCAACTGAGCTTAAGGCGTTTAAATTGAAGCTTCTTTTCATATGAAGAATATTACAGATGACTTGCTATAACTTACATATTACCACACAGTGATAGTATCAATGAAAGAAGCCATTTCGCGAATTACTTCTTATGTGATATTAGAAAATTGTAATCCCTAAGATTTTCATTACTCAATTAGATTATACTTCCATCACAATTCCAGTAACACGAAAAGGGTTATACACATCATACATTATTTACGACGTCAGCCCGCAATATTTATCATCAATTGCTTAAGCCGACCGTTACCACGAGAGCAGCTGTTAGCATAACAAATTACAGGGCAAGATAATTGCTGCATGAAAGATGTACGACTAATTTCAATACACGACATTAACGGCTGTGTGGTGACAATGAAAGATGTTTTTTTGGCAATTTATGCCTTTGTTTCTGAAGCTTTGTACGTTGATACGTATGATGTTAAAGGACAGAATTCCGTAAAGAACGTGTTACCTTTTTCTAGTTGCAAGGCAATTGTAGATTTTTTTATATATGACTTTTAATGTCACTTGTTACTTTTTTTTATTATCGTTAAGGTTGACCGGAAAAAGTTCCGTCACTAATAAGTTGTTCCCGATGCAGATTTAAACACAGATCTAAGAAATGAAATAAATAATTGCCGCTTATAATTAGGTATGTACAAATTAATTCTACTGGTTTCATTCAAAGATTCAAAGATTAATTAAAGAAATAAACAATTTCACAAACTGTACGTATTCGTAAACAACTGCAATAGTTATAAAAACTGTGTCGCAGCCGTTTACGCCCCCTCTGGACGTGAAGGAAGTATGTTCTATCTGGGCTTAACAATGGCTTAACAATTATGTGAATTACTGTTTTAATATATTTTATACAAAAGAAGCCAACGTTCGCATGAACGTTGGCTTCTTTTGTCCTACCACTTCTGTAAGAAGTTCAGGTGAGAAGTGGTTGTCAACTCCCAGACATGATTGGTTTTACCAAGGTTGATCACAGATGTGTTGCTGCCCCTAGAATTCAGTTGGAATGCTTTCTATATAAGGATTTCTTCCTTGTCGGACCTTTCAGAACAGAACACAACAGCGCTCAGCACTATTGTTACTAGAAATCTGTCCCAAAATAATCCCAGGTGAAAGATATCTGTAACCTGGGTTTATTTTGATAATGCTACTTCATGCATGTGGACAAGCTTTGCTGTTTTTTTATAAGATTAAAGTACCCCCTTAAAGTACCACCTTTTGGTAAATGGTCATTGCCTACAATTGCCATCTGTAAGCAACATTATATAGAACAGGGGTTATATCGCAGATGGGTTGCTACTCCTGAGGGCTAAGATTGTCGCTTCATCAGATATTGAGTTCATAACTACATATTTTAGTACATCCTGTACTAACAAATAAGGGCTTATCGGAATTGATACTATGTACTTAAATTGTATCTTTCTCATAGGAAATTTGTTTAATATAAAAAATATTTGTTCCAAAACAAACTTTTTGTTTTAGGGAAGGTAACCATTGTACGAGAGTACGCCCCCTGTGAGTAAATGTAACCTACCTAGGTTACATTTACTCACGGGGGGCTTAAAGCGTAACCGAAAGTACACATAAACAGAGTTTCAAGCGAAAGCTCGTACAAATAGCGCTCAACAGTATGTTAGTTCACATAAGCCTGCATACAAACAATGGTTGCCCTCGAGAGTTCAAGATCACGACCGCGAGGCGGCGGTCGCGTCGCAGAGCCGTAGGAATATTCAATCGGTAGCCACCAGTGATGCGGCGGATCATGAAACTGTATTTCCGCGGATTTCACTAATCTATGCCATGTAAATGGGCTATATAAAATTTTAGAAAACGTTGGTAATTGTGATGTACATTTAGAATTTCTTACATATAATGAAATTGAGCTGTGAGCAGGGATAGCCGAATGATTGAAACTCGGCCTCTCAATCGATGGTACCGAGGTTCGAATCCCAGGCACGCACCACTGATTTTTCTAAAATTATGTGCGTATTAGAAGTTAATTATCACTGCTTTATGGTGAAGGAAAACATTGTGAGGATCTACGCACCTAAAAGTTATTTAAACAAGTTCTCAAAGGTATGTGAAGTCTACCAATTCGCACTTGGCCAGCGCGGTAGACGCTATGGCCTGAAACTTTCTCAATCTGAGAGAAGACCCGTGCCCAGCAGTGGGACAATAATAGGTTGACGGGAAAAAAATGAAATTGAAAAATGGAAAAGATAAAAGATAAGAAAAATAAATATTAAAAGAAAAAAATAAGAAAGACAAAAGATTTTTATGTTTCGTATCTTTACTTTTTTTGAAAAAGAAGAATCCGTTTAAGATGCATAAAAAATTATCTGCGGATAGATCCGCGGATGTGGATGTTCGATACATCACTAGTAGCCATGAGCCGTCGTAGCGCAGGGGGTCTGTCAAGGAGCTGTCGTCAGCCGACTTACGGCGATAGATCAAATTAAAGGAGAAATTGTAGGCCGTGTTTCTATTGTAGGTAGCATGTCATTAGAATTATTGCGTAGGCTTTGTCCCTTTGTATTGTCGACTGTTTATGATGGGACGGTAGTGTACCAGGTTGAAGTTCAAGAGAAAATATGTTTTAAAGCAAATGTGATTAATAAACTGAAGGAGATTAATGAAGTACTTCAGCCTAATAATGGCAGTGTTAAGCGCTGTTGTGTTATAGTCTGAAGTGTGGTAAGAGAGACATACTCGTTCGATGCGTTTCAAGTTAGTTTTTACGGGTAGCAACGCATCTTTGGCCAATTTCACAAAGGACCGATATTATCTGGGGTTAATTACAGACTTTCCTGAGCGGCAGTGGCCACTTGCCATTAGATGGACTGCTCATTTTGCTATTTTCGGATGATAAAAAACGGAGTTGAAGTTAAGCAGGAAATTTGCGAAAGTTTTATTTTTATCTGATAGACGCAGCGAACCAGGATGCAGGCCATCTAGAGATAAGCAGCCAGTTACGGTTAATGGCTAAGGTCATGAATATTTTGAGATTGTTACCTATAATTATACTGATAAAATGGCACCAAGCGTCTAAAATGCAATATGTGAAACAAAGAACATTGAATTGTATATTTTTAACGAGATATTGCCTATTTAAAGACTGACACTAGGATTTGTTTGACGTAATATATCGGTCACGATTTGGCCGTTACAAATACCACTTTTAGTGCTTGTGTGTTCGTATAATATTTTAATGGATTAGATCAATTTTATTGAAATATAGACTGAATGTTATCTCAAAAGAATTATGTTAAAGACCTATTAAAAAAATTATAGTCCATAGACGATCAATAATTTTTTCAACCCATTAAATTTCATTCAGTAGATTTGCTTTGATGTGTTTGAGAGAAACACAAAGACAAGCAGGCATTAAAAGAAATAATTAAGATATTTCTATTATTACTAATTCAGTTCCTTCGTAACTATTTATTATAACTTTAACTTTATTTGCAAATATATGTGATGTGCAGATTCGTGTGAAGTTCTGCACGATTCTTCACAAAATTACTCTATCATTACTGTTCTGACTTTCAGTGCTCTATAGTACCTACGACTTTTATTCCCCCAAAAATATTAACGATTTCATGCTATACTTTTATGCAACTTGTAAAGCAACGCTATATAAATTGTGGTTTGACTCCGGAAGCACCATCTCCACGCCTATTTACGCCTAATACTAGGATAATACATTGCTATGTTCTTGTGTGAAGGGTGTGGTAAGGGAGATATACTTATCAGAGGCGTTACAAATTAGCCCTCAGGGGTAGCAACGCATCTGTGGCTAACCTCATGTAAGACTGATCTTATCTGGCGTTTACAGATGTCTGTATATATATGTAATGGACTTACCCGTATCTTTAGCCGACTTCAAAAAAGGAGGAGGTTTTCAATTCGACAGTTTTTTTTCATGTTAGATACCTCGATACTTTGGACTGGGTAAACCGATGTTGACATTTTTTTTATTACAGCAGATTTTTACGAAATCAATACTTTGTAATCTGTTTTAGTTCAATAAACATCTTTTAATCTTTATACTACAACTTTGGATTTTTTTGCACTCTTTGATTGTAGGAACGTCGTGTTTTATTTTCATTGGGTCCCATGATTAAAACGTATTCAATACCTACTTTTAGTATTCAAGTATTGACAGCAGAAATAACGATTGTTCAGCCAAAGCCTATTGTCAGGTACCCAAGACCTATTTGGACAAAATTGACAGCATCTCATGTGATTGTTGGAAATGGAAAAGTCAACGACAATTCTGTCAGCGGGTAGGGTTATTGAAATCATAGTCATTTAAATAATTGACCAATCAATGAATAAGTTCTACTTTGTTCGATAGTATGGTTTGCATTGTTGTTTAATAGAATAAGAAAGAAAGTATTTATTTTGTTTGGATGAGAAGTTGCAATATTAAATTTATAAAATGTGACGAATATTTTAAAATACCAAATTCTATCATAAAATTATAATACTTAACATTGTAATATAAACAAAAGCTTTTAAATACATGACTCGTTTCTTTTTAATTTCGAAAAATCTTCAAAAAGTTATAAACTTATATTTATCCTGTTTTAAACGTTTGCTTTGAAACATAGATTATGTTTTAATAATCTATCGGCTTGAACATACTTATGTATGTTTGATAATTTACTTCTTTTATCTTAAGTTTTAATATTATTTTAATATTATTTTATTGGTGTGTAACATGTTTACCAACACTTTTTTTTATTTTAGACCACATTTAAAGAATTTACTTCATAAATAAAGACTTTATGAGTATATGGTTCGCAACAAAAGCAAAAAAATCTTGTGTGTTAATCACTACTTTTTTAGCTCCACTAGACCAAACCAATTGACTTCCTTGTCCGTAAAGCATTTCTTTTCTTTATCAGACATCGCATAACGTTACAATATTACTGCTACGAGCATTGCAATTTGTGAACTTGGCACACTCTCCACCGCCTCAGATGTGCCAGCGTGTCCATAAAATGGAGTAACGTGAATAAAATTCAAGTGGAAAAACATATCTTAAGGAAAATGCAGCGTAAACAATATTGTATCTAGGAGAGGAATGGCATCGTTAGCGTAACGACATAGGTTTATTTGTTGGCGTACCGTCCAGACGTAACAAGGCGTTATATGTATTCTTATAGAACGTTATGGTGTGTTGTCGCATAAAAGTTGAAATATGTAGCATTGATGTATGGTGGGTGGTTTTGTTTTTAAATATTTGCTTGCTTTCAAAGCTTTAAAGGAGATGGTTTTGTTTCAAGTGACTAAAATGTTGCATAGACAGAAATTGTTATTAGAGCCTTCGGCAAAGACGCATCTTTACTTCAGTAAGGCATACTTCATTCTACTAATTAATACCAGTAATGAGTAATATATAAAGATAAATAGTCTTAAGCGACGGAGACCTGGAGAAAACTGTATCGCGTTCCAGTGTACTTTGCTATTGGGGCGTCTAACAGTTTCAGCCGGCAAAAAAAGGCCGACTGGTCTCTGAACTTTTTTATCATCTCTGCTAATGGGGTTCCAGAATGAATAAACATTTTAAATATGTCGATAAAACATGACAGTCTACCAATTTGAAGAAATTTCACGTTCTCGCCTAAATTAAGAGGGGGGGGATACCCCCTCCCCTAAATATGCTCATGCCGTTAGTAGTCAACCCAAGTTAATATATAATTGTGCGTGTTGCCTTAACAAGTTTCAAGGACTGCTATTTAATAACGTACGCATGATGCTTAAAGATACTCTTTGAAGATTCGAAAAATATCTACTTACCTACGTCTTTAGTAAAAACCTGTCAAGTGAGTTGCACATGCAGCAAATTGAATATACACTCTTATGCACTCTACCTCAGCATCTATTGTAAATATACTTTCGCAGACGACCCCGTACGAGAAGCGCAATAAAAAACAAAGGCCTTTATGCGGTATTCAATAACATAAAGTGCATGAAAAGATCTGATGTCACGGTACAAAAAGGTACAAAGCGTCGGTACCTCATTATAATGCACCTTCGGTACATTCGATGTCCTCAAGTTACGTCACGAGGTCATCTAATAGTACCGTCAAAGTTTGACAGATTGTTGACGTAAATTGTACACATAATATGTAAATCAGTGCTAGGAAGGTAATATTTGTTTGGTGTCGGGGTTTTATGTAATTTTTTTTATATAATAAAATAATCATTAAATAAGTTATATGAGTGTTCGTCTGTGACGTCGTGTGGATGATCGTCGTTTTAATTTACACATTTATTTGAACGATGATGCCTGTTTTCAACTACCATTGAAGAAAATCTGTACAGTTATTTAAAGATGATCAGTCTTTTTCTAGTTATAACAGAGTTACTTATATTTTATGAAATGGTAGCTACAAACGGGTATGCAGCACATCTGATGACTTTTAGTCTCTTGCTAAATCACTTTTCACAAACGTTTCTGTGTTCTAAAGGACGAACATGTGTGTGAATTTAAGGCCTGCGACGGATATGTATGATTATATATAATAAGACACAAAAAGTCTAAAAATTAGTTAACAATAATTTAATGTACCTATTGGTGACAGGAGCGTGTACGTTCACTGTTCATTGTCTGTCTGCGTGAGTTTTGTACTATAAATACTGGATAAAGAAATATTTGCACTATTCAGTTGCATAATATTATAATCGTTATTTCGTGTCGTTATCGTGTTCAATCTTTAAAAGGAATTTCTTAATACAGCATACCTATTTGCTGTGTACAATGTAATTGTATCTCATATTGCAACGATAACAGTTTATAAGAGAATCTCGGAATCGGTCTCGACTCATTTTACGTTTATGTAACAATACAAAGATAACGAGTTACACTTATGTTTGCGACTATCCTTGAAAGTTGTCACTTTCGAGTCGTGACTCACGGCCGACAACTGCCTTTGTGACTCTATCCACGTTTACTTTGCTGTTAGATACCAACAGATAGCAAAATTCCACACCTTTAACTTTGAGGGTTTAAGGACTAAAATTGCAGGCACGTATTTTAGTTCATGTGAAAATACGGAATATTTGATAGGCTTTTCTCTGTCAGTGTACCCATATTCATACTTTCATCAACGTTACGTAAAGGATGTAGAAAGGTTGCTTTCCTAATCTAAATCTGTAACTAATCCTACTTTTAATGCGTTGTAATTATAATATTTGTACGTTCCTTTACTTATTTTTTATCCTATTTGGGATCCTCTTGGGATCGTCTTAGTATGGCTTTGCCAGAATTCAAATATCTATTTGGTATATCTAGGTTTTGATGTATACGTCGCCACATAATACGATCCCATCATCTGAGTGACATGGTAAATTGATTAGAAACGTTGGAAGATATACATTGATTCATAATGTTACATGATAGGATGTATCATGTCCCTTTCCAGATACCCATTTTGATTCTACTTCTACTCTAACAAGGTTTCCAAATTTAGAGCCATATCGCACATCGTTTATTCACGCGGTTCCGTCTTCTTTGATCACGTTTACCACATTGAAGATTGTTTTATGTGTTAATCCATGCTATAAATTACATGTCTACCAAATTCCAGTGAAATCCGATCAGCAGTTATTATGCGAAAGAGTACAAACCTACATTCATAGTAACAAACTTTCGCCGTTATAATATTGGTAAGATTACAATTCATCGACCAACTATATACATTTTTTCACTTGTTCCATTCAACAAAAGTACAGTTAATTCCCTGTTCACTAATAGCCCTTCCAAACTCCACTCTATCATCACTTAAGTACCTGATATTATCGATAAAAAGCAATTTAGATCGTATCCTTGTCAAACGCTGTTTGTCATCTAAAACAGAAAGTTATAAAACTTTTATAATCAGCGCCTTCTTCGGGTCGCGAGGAGCGCAAAATAAGAGTTTTGCGTAAATAATTTCCATTTCAATTCTATATTTGACTCCGTAATCACATTCCGGGTTGCAAGAAATCAAATTCAAGTATCGGGCGCTAAGGTTTGCTTTGGCTCGTCGGGTCACTCGAAATCTGTAAAGTACTTAATGTTTTCAATTCTGTATAATCGGTTTAGAATTTCCAGTTCCACGCCAGTAATTGGATTGGTGGAAGTTGGACGTGGAGGGTGAATTTTTCAACGGACTTAGCGCGGTTTACTTACGATTCGGCGAGAAATATATTTAGTTGGTGCTCTACGATCTGTTTATTCGACGCGATTCTCTTTTATTGTACAAAATATCCTGGATAAATAATTGTTTAAGTGGTGTTCATCAAGGACACACACTTTGACCCATGTTCCTCCCTTGAACGATGAAAGTGCCTATGATTTAGGCTTAGATGTCACGAAACAGGATTATTTAAATTTATGCCATATCAAAATCTGCTATTACAAAGCACATAATACATAATTATCTCAGAATTTGAATACATAATAAGGTAGTTAAAAGTTATGAGCTTTATTTTTGTAGATATTAAATCCTGTTGAAATTTAAAAAAAAAAGTTATTTCCGTATAATAACAGCAATGTTAAGCACTGGTGTGTTATGATTTGAAGGGTGTGATAGGGGAGATATACTTTTTTTGAGGCGTTACAACTTAGTCCTCAGGATTACAAATATTCATGGGAGACAGTCACTACTTACATTCACGTGGACTACATGCTGTTTATGAATACTTATTTAGACAATCAAATGTTACATTTCTTTTTTAATCGCAAAGAACTTTTTCGTTTTAAAAAATAAAAAACAAATAATAACGCTAAAAAGAAATAACACTATTTACACGTACTACACGTTTACTATGATAATATAGGTCTACGTATCTCAAAGATTATTCCCGCACCAACATCACCTACCGTGTAATTCACTCGACATTGATACGCATACCAACATCCTTCCGGGTTTTTTATAAACTTGCGCTCACTTCGTAGATCTTTTAATATTGAAAGGGGGAGCAGATGTTGAAAACCTTTTACCATCTTTCACCTATACGGCGTGTAGAGAACGTAATGTGTAGGGTGAACTAAAACGCCACGAGAGCCGTCTGTCGTCGTCGACGATTAAATTCACGCCAGTCTTTTTGATTTATCCAGCTATTACGACTTGCTCTGTCAAATTTGTTTTCTCTAGAGTGATTGCTTGTAATGCTTGTATTATTGCTCGGAGGACGCATTGACTTTCTGTTATTTCAAGCTCGTTGACTTGAATATTTTTCCTGCTTTTTTGTTATGTTTGAGTTATTCTCAAAGCGAAATAGAAAAATATAGAGACGTATTTTCTGTTTTGATTTTGTTATATACACATTTACATATTATGTATGTATGAGTCAATCTTAGATTATATTTACGATGCTTGCAAATTAATCAAATATTACTGATTACAGAGATGTTCTTATTACAATTATTTACTTATATTTAGCATACCTACATAAATATATTGTTAGTAATTGTTTAATCGTATCTGATCTCACTTTATCTTCTCCGTGTTTGTGTTTAAGAATTAGAGAAACGAGTACTTTAATTGAAAATTTATTGCATCTGATTACAATTGCAAAGTGGGTACCAAAAAGTTTTAATAATTAGCTCCAAGACAGTTCGATTCGTTGAGGCAATCAACTTTGATAAAGAACAGGAAAGAAGGAATATTTAAAAACCTGTAGTAACGTATTAATTAGCAACATACGATGAGATAGTAAAGTTAAAAATTTTGTATATTTATTTCTGGATGTTAAGTTTACGTAGTTAAACAACAAAGTATATGAAATTATTAATAAATATTTTGTGTAGGGTGATATCGGACTTGAATAGCACCACGCCCTCACTTCCCGTACATGTCGTACAAGACCAATAAAAAAACAAAACCCAGAAGTTGGATAGTACCGTCTGTAATATCAGCACCCGGTGCAATCACTGACATCATTTCCAAGTGCGGTTACTATTGGCAAAAACTCTCATTATGGCGGTATCCTATTTCCAGCAGTGGGCCTCAAAGGACTGATGAATGGACGAATAAATATTTTGCCATTACGCAAGTCCTTAGATTGGCACTAACAGTAATTAATTTTTCGTTTGTCGTTAGAATTTTTCATGTTTTAAGCAATAAAAATGAAAGACGACGCCCATTCGAATAATTTTCTCTCCGACAGATTTCTTGCAATCCGAGTTATTGTAATTATCTTGAGCGTTCTTTTATATTAATTTGTTTTCAGCTACATTTGTGTTTTTAATTTATTTTCTTAGTTCGTTTTCATCATTCTCGGCTAACGAACTTGTGTTCGGACCAGTGAGTTGAGCTTCGATAGTTGAATTTAAATCGCACTTTTATGTAAAGTAGACCTCTTCAGCCTTTGTGTTTCAGTGTTTATCTTCGCCTCATTAAAATTGTGGTTGCGCTTAGAGATAGATGGAGCGTCTTTAAATTAAGATTTCTTTCTTGAAACTATGTTACATAATTGAAGGGTTTCCCTATATTAATTATGGTTTATTTTTTCAACGAAGAATCTTGAAAGGAGAGACTAAGGACGTGAAACCTATTAATTAACTATTATTATTAGGTACACATTTTTTGTACTACTACCACATATTATTTATAATAATTCATTTAAGTTTTTAAATATCTATAATATTCACTGTGATGTATAGATATCATACTATATAATATTGAATCTTCAGTAGAACGTCTTGTTTTGTGTCACCTACATCGATCGCACTTTCTGTCACCCTGGTATGAAATATTGTTATCGAGGACCTGGTATCCGGAATATCGGAATTCAAAGAGCGAGACTATGTTATTTTTGAAGTTTTCGATGTATTTAGTTGGTATCGTTCTTATTAATCTGGTAAAGTAAAATATTATTGGTATATATTTGGTATGGTATGTATAGATGTACTGTTTTCGAATATGTATAAAAAATAATTCCATCTAGAGTAAAACATTTCATATTCCAATAAATATAACATACTTTAATGATTCGCATTTAATTTAATATTGTGCAGACTATAGAAATATTTGCTCCTTTTTCTTTTCGCCTCATTTTTCTAAGTCTTTGTTCATTAATAAACAACAACAACAACAAACAACATAACTATGATATGTTTAAAATTCGCGGTTTAGTTGTAAAAACCCTACCGAATGCCAGAAATATATTTCGAAATTTTAACTTGACGCCGTTTTAAATCTCCACATTTTAGTTGTGTCGTAAATCAAAATCCGTTAATTTAAAACGTGAACTTATCAACTACAAAGGGATATGAAGACACAAACGAAGTCCACAAAGAGTTACATCTTCACACATGTAACCGGAACCCGCATTCCACATGCTTACAACTGTCGTTTTACCGCCCTTTTGAAATATATTGCTTCATAATTATAGCCGATGGATTTGGGTAGTTTTTATGGTATTCGGTCTTCCAAGCAGGAAAGCCGGAATGCAAATTCTTCGAACTGATAACATTTGATGTAACAATGAAGGAAAACTGAAGAAATGTTTAAATAAGAGTATTTTTTGTGAACTTGTAGTAAGGACCATGCAGGTCATCTAGTGGTGCACATAATATCAATCAATTCCAAAAAATAATGTAAGTTCCGACCTGCAGACCAAAGATTTTTTGTACTTTTGAGGTTCGACCACAGATTTGTTGCTACCTTTGAGAATTAGCCAGGAACAGTATATCTATGAGATGCATTCTAATCACTAACATTAAACAAAAATAAACTAGCATTTAACACCGTGATAAGGCGGAAATAGGTGTGGTTGGGGTGTCACCGGAGTGGACACCGCGGACTATCTTCAACTTTCTTAAATGTGATGTCCAACTTGCATTTAACCTGCTTGATTGATTAGGCCCTAAACCCTTATCATTGTGAAAGGAGTCAGACCAGCGATGGGACAGCAATGAGGCGATGAATTATAGCCAATGAACTGGATCAAAGGGTCGATTGTGTAAAATGCTTGTCCCTACCGTGCTACCGCATTTGAAATATTCAGAAGTATCCCAACTTAATTAGGGTGCTACATTTGTAGGAAGAATTTATGACGCAGGGCGGGTCGTCAGCCGGCGCACAAGTCAGCCCGGTGTTTAGGGTGGCTAAATCTCCATGATTATGTTGGACAACTCATTTACTCACTGTGATATTCAAAATATTTTCCTATTGTACATTCTGAATTAGGTTAACACTTAGAATTGATTCTTGATTCCTTGATTTCTACCATTTTTACAATAATTTAATATTATAGTAAAAGTGGTAGGAATCCTTGATAATTGCGACTAATTTCATCTGTTTTATATAACTGATATAGTTTTCTGTGTTCGGTGTATTATTGTTGTAAGACTGAGTTTCTATTTTCAGCCATACGTATTAGTAGGTGCTTATATGTACATTTTTTATTTTATGAAAGTAGCAAACGAGCATGCAACCCATCTGATGGTAAGTGGCTACTGCCGCCCATGGACATCTGTAATCAATCCTAGGTGAGATCAAAGTCTCACCTAAGGTAGGAGACAGATGCGTTGCTTTCCCTGAGAACTAAAATGGAATACCTCGGAAAAGTATGTCTCCCTTACCACACCTTTCAGACCAGAACACAACAGTGCATAACATTGCTGTTATTAGGCAGAAATAGGTGT
>DWPF01000171.1:0-13566 GCA_018251575.1 Cecropterus bathyllus | reverse complement strand
GTCTGACCGGAGTTCGAACCTAGAACCCATGGCGTGTCAGACCGGTATGGTGACCCTTCCGCCAATTGTCAGTTGCGCTAGGCATAAGATAATACATCCGCCATCGCTCCCACGGCGTACCCGACGACGACTTTTGCGGGTTTCCCCCTCGAGAACAAAAAAAAAAGCAGGCATAAGATACGATAAGAAGGTAAAGGTAAAGTACAATAAGAATATGTTGTCGGTAATAGCAATATCCGTATATGCTACCTTAGCTCACATATGTCATTACATTATATACATATATATTTAATTTCTTTACCCTACCCTCATACGAATTTCCTGGAATTCATTTCAATGGAATATTATGTAAATAAAAGAATTAAAAGTTACTTTCTTTGAACGAGAAATGGTTGTACCGTTTTTCGAATAAAAATAATATTAAAAATATGTTTTAAAAAAGTGGCTTTTTCATTTTTCTCATTCATTTTTATCATTCATTTCAATGCACTGAAAACAAGAAAATAAACTTCGTAGACGTCAAACTCATCATTTTGTTGCATGGTATTTTATATAACATGACAGCGATCTGATAATCGCGAGATTTTCCAGATTAGATGTATTCAGAACTGGGCCCGTGATTTTGGGATTTATTCTCGCGTTAAAGATCGTTTGAAACCCTCACCAGTCTAGACCAAACTTACGTAACAATCCTTAATCACCGATTGCTGTTACAGCGCCACATTGAGTTAATAGTAGCCGTAATATTTAACAATCGTCTGCACAGTTAATGTCGTCTAGCAGAAACTGCTCCCAACGGTCCTGTGGCTACGATAGTTGAGTAGTCCCTGGTTGGGGAGCCACGTGAAGTTTATTTTACTAGTTTTGAGACTTAATACATTTTAGTTGCATAGTAAATTGCACCTTGTCTGATTTTCAACCTGTGCAATTGTTTGTTATAATGTTTTATTTTTATTATATGGAAGTAGCAAACGAGCATACAGTTTAACTGATGGTAAGTGTCCACTCCCGCCCATAGACATCTATAATCAATCCTAGATAAGATCAAAGTCCACACAACACTGCTGTTATGAGGCAGAAATATGTGTGGTGGTGGTGCTCCGGAGTCAAACTGCAAAGAGCTCTACCACCTTTAAATTACTGTATTACTGTTCACTAAATATTAATTTGCTATAACATATTATTGATATATTGATAACATATTATTGATTCAGATGTTAACGGGCTAAATATTAGTAGCTTAACGGGCTTTTTAATTATTAGTTCAACATTAAAAGTTGATTAAAACCAGTAATCAATTCAAACAGTTATAATAAATGTTCATAAAATAAATTAAAATTAGTATAGTCTGGTTCAGATAGATACGAAATCATTATCTTTATTCATTTTTCATTATTGATTATTTTTTTAGAAGCTAAATCATGTGTTACTATCAGAGATTAATTAATTTAGGTCGATTCCGTCACAGTTGCAAATATACATATAAAAGCTCTACAGATTAACTATGCAGGACAGACAGAAGCGACGTGGGGCGCGGCCTGATACGCTCCGATACGACCTGCGTCTAAACTACGACCTACGTAAAAGGACTCACATCACACGAATGGTTGATGAATCTCGCCGCGTTGCCCTTGAGCGTGGCGTCGACCACGAGGTTGTCGTCAATACGGAACATATAGCAGCCGCCGACGCCTCGACGGCCGCTCATCGCCTCGTAGCGTTTCTCGCGCTGGTCAGCCAACACCGCTCGGATCACCTCGCCAGCGTACTCTATTACCATGTCGCCTGGAAATTTAACGTGTCAGTATAAAATTAAATGTGAATAATTGTATAAAAATGTTATGGTAAAAAAGATTTAATTAGATAAATTTTAATCAAAAGAAAGAAGATTCAGTCTGTGCTTTTAGTGTAAACTGGCATAAGTCTGAGTTTCGCCATGGGCAATAATGAGACTTATATGCTTACCGTTATATTCTAATTTTGCCAATGGCAATAATCAGACTTATAACCTTTTTACTAGAAACACAGAATTAACGTACATCGCTTAACTGTATCCAATTATAGCTTTTAGAACACGCATTGGAATTAATCTATATAACGATTTGTAATATTACGAATTTCGATAATACGACTTAATTCAATTAATGAAGATTTTATTACAAAACTGTAACATGGTCAACCTATTAGTTTGTATATTTAAAGATCCTTCCATTTCATAGTAAGGTAATGCTTGAAAGTGTTATAGTAAAATCGTTATATTTAAAACAAAATAGATTTATTAAATTGATTGTACCTTCTTCAATGTCTCGTTTACAGAACAAGCCTCGTCCGTGTATGTGCGATCTGTAAACACCAACAGACGCCTTCGAAGTCTCCTTTAGTTGTCTAAATCTCATCGCCGGGGGTAATGTCGCCAGACGCCTACGCAAATGAAAATACATAATGTCAGCATATATAAGTCGTAAAACGAAATTTCATAATCACTAGTGTACAAAAGTTTATTGAGATAATAACGAACCTAGAAACAGAGTTGTCTCCCTCTTGACCACCGAACGGCGGTGGTTCCTCCCTGAAAGGTGAAGCCATCCAGCTAAACATGTCGTGATTTTGTTTCCTGGATACGGGACCGGTCCGCGCGCTTCCCCAAGGGCTCTCTTTGAAACCTTCGCTCAGGTCTAAGTTATTGTCCCAACTACTTAGAGGCCTGTCCTGCCGTATTTTGTATTTAGTGCAACGACTGGCCTGTAAGAACACAAAACAATGAGTAACATTGAATATAACACTATAGCCATCAATTATTAATAACAATCAATCAAACAAAACAGATCTGTCTTTAAACTTACCCCAGGAAGTTGCTCAATGAGGTATCGCAATGCGTTGTTATTAAGTCCCAATAGATGTGCTCCAGACAGAGTAGATGTTAAATTGTACTGTATAAGTGGTAAACCAGATATTTTGCGAGCATTTTGCACGGCGTCTATTACTTTAGCCCAAAGATCGGTCAACGAAGATGAGGTGTAATTGAATCCGTCTTCTGAAGTCACCTCGTATATTAATTTCGGACCATCGTCTTTTGGAGGATCAGGAGCCTGTTTGGAAAGCGATGCTTTATTTTCTTGCCCTTTTACTTTACTTTGTTTCTTCACCGTAACCGCTTCACTGCTTTCAGTTTTCCTATCGGTGAAGGGTCTTTTCATGACTTTAGTGGTAGGATTTGATAATTTTGCCGTAAGTGGAGTTTTATTAGTTTCCTTTTCGACAAGAATCTTTGGTGGTTCTGATTCTATGTCGGCATCTAAACTTGGCAATGATGTCATCTTAGGTGTTTTTTGCACTGGCTCAATATTTCGTGACATTTCTACTTCTGTTGGCGCGGAACTTGTATTCGCTTGGTGCATTTCTGCCGACAACTGCATAGCTCTTGCCGCGTCGCTCTCTTCTTTTTCCTTTTTAACTCTTTCCAGTTCCATCATTCGTTTGGATTCCTCAATAGCCTTTTCTAAATCACTATCTACGTTTTCATCCTTTATATTCAGATCAGGCATATCATGACTCACAGGCCTTTGTTTCGGTACCGCCGGTGCCCTGTTGGTTGTAGTTTTTGTCGAAGCCTTACTCTGGCCGTCTCTATGCAAAGGCAATACTCTGTTCATTGGCCGCATAGACATAGGATTAACCACATTTGTAGGAATCCCAGACTGCTGAGTCGGCGGCGCTTTAGGTAACATAATGCTAGAACTATTTTGGGTCGGTAAATTAATAGTATTATTTTGAACAGGTATGCATATCATATTACTCGAATTATTTTGGTTTTGGAGAAGATTAGTATTAGCCTGGATAGGGAAATTTATATCAGCGGCTGCTTTAGAAGCTATTTTAGGGTCGACTAAGTTGTTCTGTACAGTGATGTTAACTGTATTATTACTTGAATTAACATTTATATTCATTGGTGCACTATTTGGTATTGCCTGGAATGGCACGTTTATCATTGTGCCACTGTTTTCATTCTTTTGCTGGAATGTCAGGGGATCGGTTGCAATGCCTGGTACATTGGTGTTGCTATTATTAGTCACCACACGAATATTGTGCTGCTGAGGAACATGTTGATTTATATTGTTATCGATATTAGAATTATTTATTCTATTCCTCTCTGGTAGATTAATTACTCTGTTATTTTGCGAGTTCATCTGTAGATATCCAATTTGATTGCTCACCGATATCGTGTGGTTTTGTTTGTCGTTACTTATAATATTAACTTTCGCGCAATCATTATTAGGAATGTTGGATATAGGCATACTGGGAGCGGGTGGCGGGCCCATAATGTTTTTCCCTCTTAGAGTTTCTGGGGCAAATTTAGGTGATTCGTTTACTGGCAAAGAAGTTCTATTAATTTGTGTTTCAACATTCGATATCTGATTTTGTGTCGTATTGTTTGTATTTAAACTGCAGCTGTTTATATTCAGTTGCGAATTTCCAGTCATTTGATTATTTAACATCTGATTTTGACCGGTATTGGTGTGAGGCTGTGAATTATTTATCATCATATGATTTGAAGGGCCAGGCATCAGATTATTCACATTATGGTCTGTTGTATTATTGCAGTTCATTAATATTTCATGTCCAGATAAATTATTCTGATTGTTAGCTCCATACATAGAATTATTGTTTACATTGTTCATTACCATACTATTTGTATTATTGACCCCCATTCCATGTATGACATTCCCTGTATTACTGACATTCATGTTTGTGGTGGTATTCATGTTTGAGCATATTTCAAAGGTAGACTGATTACTAGAAAACTGCGCAGAGTTATTGGAGCAGCTGCCACTGCATGAGTTTTGTATTTCATTCTTGATGTCCGGAATGTTAGGAACATGCATCAAGGGGTTATTCATTGACTGATGATTTGTGTTGGATATTTGCATGTTGTTGTGCATATTCATATTATTAATCGAATTCATGTTGTTCATTTGATGCTGGATAAGGTTGGTGTGTTCCATCGAAGTTCTATTATTTTGCATTTGAGTCATAGTATTAAGGTTCGGCATTGACATAGAATTATTATCATGCCGATTATTATGAATGTTGGACATGACATTTGAGTTATCCATTTGGTTGTTCATATTCATATTCGAATTTGTCGACATATGATGCATATGCATGTTATTGTCAATCATCTGTCTATTATGCATCTGATTAGGGACATGTTGGTGCATACCCATTAAATTTGTATCGATATGTTGCCTATTATTTTGCATTTGCATAACATTGGACATTTGATGTTGGTGGTGATGTGTTATATTATCCATTTGCCTGTTTTGTGCCATAGTCATTTGTTGATTTAAATGCATATTGTTATCAACTTGGGCGCGGCTCGTATTATTGCTCATGTGATGGTTCATTTGTTGCATTGAATGCATTTGCTGGTTGTGCATAGAATCCATCGATCTATTTGAGTGCATTTGATGGTTCATGTTGTTAAGTCCATGTCCTTGCATATTCTCCATGATCATCCTATTATTCTGCATATTATTCATGCCTGACATTGACTGATTCAAATGCATATGAGACAAATCATTAAGGTCAGAACGGTTCAAGTTGTGATTATTAGACATGTTGTGCATATTTAAATTCTGGTTTATTAGATTGCTATTATCTGGAGTGTTTCGGTTGGAGAGCATATTAGACTGGTTGT
The DNA here is from genome assembly GCA_018251575.1 of Cecropterus bathyllus. Taxonomy (NCBI): domain Eukaryota; kingdom Metazoa; phylum Arthropoda; class Insecta; order Lepidoptera; family Hesperiidae; genus Cecropterus; species Cecropterus bathyllus. The sequence continues at coordinate 7,868 of DWPF01000171.1, read as the reverse complement.
GTGTTTGCTGATTGCTCATAATGTTATCATGGAATGATCTACTGGACGGTACTTGATTTAATTGATTTATTTGATTTGTGTTCTCCATTTGACGATTATGCTGTTGTATCTGTCCGTTCATTATATGTATTTGGTTCGATGTGAGCTGATTACTTTCATGCGACATCATTTGCATATTTCCATGCGCCATATTGGATGTGTTCATAGAAGAACTCATCATGTCATTCTGTTGATTATTTTGTTGATTACTATTTTCACCAGACACTTGTACATTCGACCGATTAATGGACATTTCTTGGCACGCCATATTCACATTTTGCATTGAATTATTTACCGAATTTAATATTTGTACTTGTCCATGAGAGGCATTATTAGAAGCTGAGCACATCTGGTTTTGGTTATTAGTTATAGAAATAGTATTTTGGTTGTTTTGCATTTGAGGTCGAATCACATTGTGAGGTATTATGCTTATGGCTGGCGAATTGTTCATATTACCGGCTACTTGACAACTGCTCAATTTATGAATGTTTATTTGGTTTTGCATGCCATCTGCATTATGTTTATTGTCACTGGGCCCCATATTTTGGAAACTTTTGTCATTCTGAACATGCGAATGTGATGCCATTATTTCCTGAGAGAAATTCAAATGACCACCTTCAGTTTTTGAAAGAGCATTAATCTTGCTTAGCTTCATTGTCGTATCTGCATCAAAGTTACTGGTCATGGACGAAGGTGGATAAATATTTCCTGCTGTAATTTGAATGACATTATTGGAAGAGGAATGTCCTGATGAATGATGACTAACATTTATGTTAGAGTCAAATTGATGAGAAGTAATGCCCGAAACAGCATTTCCATTATTCGACACCGAAAGTAGACAGTTCTGATTCATTTTTTCAGTTTCGCTGTGAGTATGTTGTCTTCCAATGGCAATGTTATTTTGAATATTTATGGATGAACTGCTTGAAGTAGCTGTGTTCTTCATTGTAATGTTATGCATGTCAATTTTATTGTCTGTCATACCAATGCCATTGTTGGTAGAAGTCAACTGTCGCCAAGGTGTTGGTGATTTTATACTCTGACTCACACTTATTGTGGGCACACTAGAGCAGTTTGAACTTTCTTGTAAGTTTCCACTTATTTCAATAACGTGTGCATTTTCAATTTTCATGTTGCTATTTATTTTATTTGATGACGGAGCGACCGAGCTCGATACTATAGGCTGAGATAAAGGTATGGACTGCATAGAAAATGACGTTGATGCGTTCGGAATAGACTGGGATATTGCCATTAGAGGTTGTACCGTCGATGAAATTAACGTCACATTCGGAGACATTGATACATTGTTAGCTTTAGACATATTCGTCCTCTGCAGGTTTTGCGTATTAGACAAAGACATGCTATGTATCTGAGAGGTGATAGGGTTAAGATTTTGTCTTCCGGTTATCACCGCGCCAGATTGTGATCCGCCCATGGACACTGGACTCATCTGTATTAGTTTGGGCGTCTGTCGATTGACATTAGGCTGCTTATCAGGCAAGGGTTGAAGCGTCAAATTTGGAACATTAGATTTAATTGTCTTTAAGGTTTGAGGTGTAGATTGTACAGTTTGTGCTGTGACAACGTTAGCTGCAGATGATACAGCTTGCGAAACACCATCTCCGACATTGTTGACAACAACATATCCTGTAGGTACTTCAACGATCGGCTCTATCTTGCTTGCTTGGAACACTTGAGTGGTTGTTGCTGAGAAACTACTGTTTTGAGCAAGAACCCCTTGCATTGCTGTAGACACAAACTGTTGCGATGACATAACAGTATTTTGCACAATCGTTTCAAGTCCATAGTACACTGGTTGAGTTGTTGTGAGGTACATACATCCAGATGGATCGGTCACCATTTCTAAGGTTGGCGTAGAACCGAGCAACACTTGGTCATTACAAAATTGCGGTAATATCGTTCCTTGGGGTAAGATCGTAGTTCCAGGTGCTGATGAAATCAACGTATTCCCTTGTGAAGATAATCCATTAGGTATTATTGTAGTTTGACCATTTCCAATTCCACTTTGAGGCACTACTGTGGCGCCTGTTTGTATTGTGTTGTTAGGAAGAAGTGTCGCCGTTTGGGACGTTAGATTCCCAGATGTTAGTCCCTGAATGGTTCCTTGAGGTATAATTGTGGTGCCATTTTGAGTATGAATTGCCTGTGGTAAAATCGTCGGACCATTAGGTCCCTGGGATAGAATGCCTTGAGCTTGTATTGTTCCTTGGGGCAAAATTGTAGCGCCTTGTTGAATTGCTTGAGGTAGAATCCCAACGTTACCTTGAGGTAGTAAAACTGGTATTCCACCACTAGGCACAGCAACTAATCCACCAGATTCTGTTTGCTGTATTTGGAATGTCTGAGGCACAAGACCACTTTGAGAAATAAATTGTGTTGGTCCTGTTTTAAAATCGCCTTGTGGTGCAATAGTTGCTATATATTGCATATTTTGATTTTGTTGCTGGGATAAAGCTTCCACATATGACATTATGTTTTGGTTTGCTACCGGTTGCACAATAATAGAAGGTTGTCCAGTTTGGTTATTTGTTTGTAATTGTATTACAGTGTTGCCTGCTCCTAGAGGAGACTGGTTTATAGTAGTGAATGTTTTTTCCAACTTAGTTTGCTGTCTTTTTATAGTAGCCGGCTTTGGTACTGCCCGACCTCTTCCGCGGTTTGTGTTTTGGAAAATAGGCTTAGGCTGAACCGGCGCTGGTTGCTTCTTGGGCGATTTTTGTGTTGCACCCGGTATAATTATTTGCTGTTTAGTCTGAGAGTTTGGTGAGGATAATCTCTGTGCTGTCATTGCTGGCATTACAATTGTTGGGTTTCCTTGCAATTGCGGCCGAATCATTGGCTGAAGATTCTGAATTATTGACGTATGGGGCATTCCTTGTATCGAATTTACTGGTAAAGCGATGGAAGAAGCACTTGCCATGTTGGGGAAGTTTGTCACTTGATTCTTTCCTTGATACATTGGCGTGATGTTACCCTGATTTGATGGTATTGTAAGGACCTGGTTAGAATTTGAAGATATGACTTGGATGCCCCCAGTTCCTGATAACAACTGCGCCATATCTGTGCCACTCTGAATTTGCTGAAGATTTGTAGTTCCATTTCCTGATTTTACACAAATATTGTACGGTAGAATTCCAGGTTGTGTTATAATTTGGGGCGTCATTATTTTCTGTCCAGTTGCAGAACTTGTTTTAGGTGGCGGTAGCAACATTTGTGGCGTCACAACTATTTGTGGAGATGACAGTACTTGTTGATTGGCAGACACTTGGACATTAGTCGTTTTACTCTGATCAAAAATTACAGTCCCAGATTTCATCTGTTCTGTAATCGTCATTGTCATTTCATTATTGGGGCCAGGCGAGGGTGTTTCTACTATAGTTCCGTTAATTGTAATCTGTCTGGTATTAATAGACGTGCGCCTCGCAGCAATACCATCTGCCTTGACGGTATTATCAGTGCCACTTACGACACCAGCGTGAATTATCATGGGTTGTGCAAAAGCCCCCTGGAATGCGTTTTGCAACGTTGTGAGGGTCCTGTTTTCCGGGGACTTAGGGTTTTCACTTTCACTCTCACTAGTAGACATCATATCGCAAGAAGGAATATGCCTATCATATGATTCTTTGTTTCTATATGTGCATTGACACCTGTCACATCGCACTAGCTGTTCCATTTGCCCTCCAACTACAGAGCCGTCATCCAAAGGTCTCATAACAAATTCAGGCTGACCACTTATTGAGTTACCAGCAATGGTTACTGTATATGTACTCTCGGTTCCACTCGCCCTGTACAAAAATTGATTTGTTTGAGTTCCTGACATATTATCACTGCTCGTATTATCCTCCGCGCCATCCAGTTGTTGAATTGGAGTAAAGTCATTATCGTTTGGGCTTCCAGGGCGAGAGCTGCAATTGCTTTCGGATCCCGACCAATCAGCTGCTCCATCAAGCTGTGATATTGGGCTGCATTGTATCTTGGTGTAAAAATCAATAACATCTGGAAAATAGCCTTCCGTTTTGGTCTTATTCTCATTATTAATTTCGTCTTTTTCTTTAGGCGATGTGGTCCGATAATTTAATCCTGATGAATGTGCTTCATCATTTAAGTTATTGGTATTAGATTCTCCCTTCGCCTTTTTATCAACTTGCACTCTCTCTCCTTCTTTTATCGTTTCTAATGAGCTTTCCGATAAAATCGATCTTTGGACTGGACTCAATTTGCCAGTTACTGTTGAGGATTTACTCATTTTGCATCGTTTTATTGTTGATGACAAAAAGTTGGTATCAAATTTGTTATTCCATGTTAAACTGCTTGATCTTTGTTGTCCACGGCCTGTAGTTAATGTTTTGAAATTATGATTTTGTAACAACATTTCTGATTTGCTTCTCTTTAGTTCTTTGTTCCCAGATTCTAAACGAGTATTTAGTAGATCGTCAATAAAATCTGAAGAACGGGAGTCGGATTTGTCATCTGATTGGCTTAAGGCGCCATAAAATTCATTGTTCTTCATATCCATTGCCACCAAATCTTCGTATGACATTAATTTCGGGAATATGTCTTGCATTGATATACCATCTAACAGATCGTGATTTAAATCTTCAAATATAGCATCTTTCACTTCAGGTGGTAGAAGATCTGCCGTGTTTTGAGGTTCTTCGTCATCCTGTTGTTCTTGTTTACAGACATTATCAAGCAAAGTTTCCACAACTTGTTTTACTGCTAAGTCTTCCAATGTAACAGCATTACCAAATTTGATTGGCGATTTATCACTTTTCAGCATAAGGACCGATTTACCAGAACCAGTCTCTAAGCTCTCGTGCCAAGCTCCAATCTCGGCTATTACTCTGTCCACCACTTGCACATCCATAGAGTGGTCAACAGTGATGTTCACACCAAAGTCAAACCCAGGTAGAGGTTCAGCTAATATTAATTTCGTCTTTATCGTGTACCTTACGATCTTCGAAGGCTTTTTACAAGACCAAAAGAGACGACTACAGGAGAAATCAACTGGCATCAGGAAATCTTCAAAGTCTGATACTGATGGTACTATCTTTCCAAGACTGTTGACAGTTAATGAACCCATAAGAAATTGTACTTTGTTAATTTCACTGTATCTTTTCTTCTTTTTATCAAGCTCCACATATACTGGTCTTGTTAGCTCAAAGTCTGCATCCTTTTGTAAACACTTCTTTGGCACATCCTTGCCATGTGTAGGACAGAATACTCTCTTGTCGTCCATAAATGCACAGCTTACTTTTCTCGCACAGGCATAATGGTATGTCTCACTACAATTCTTGGCACAACAGCCTACACTAGCACCTTTTGTTTCACAGACAGCGCATTTAATCATTTTGCCTCTTGAGATAGCTGAGTGTACATTTTGAAGTGAACCATCAATTTCTTCAAAAACTTCTGCAGACCACAGTGCACAATTTGCGTGAATCCAATCATTTTGTCCACAATACAATAGTCGACCTTCCATAGCTGGTGCACCATCACTGACTGCCTTGCAAAGAATGCAAATTCTTGAGTCAACCATAGGATAGAACTCTAGCAACTCCTCTTCTTCCTTTTGTCCTTCCGATTCTAACTTTGGCACTATTTGATCTAAAGGCCGTTCCACAGAGTGCATCGCAGTTTTAACACCTTTGGTATCAGACATTACATGGTCTTTTATAGACTCTGTGTCATCCTGCTCTCCTTCTACCTCTAGATTAGGTTGTAGACAATTATTTTCACAATCAAACCATGGGAATGTTTCAGAGAATAAATCCTTGTATATTGTTTTTAGATCAATATTTGATGTTCTGTCAATAACGGCTTTCATGTCATGATTGAAATCTTTCAATGAAACATAATCATCCATGTTAACTCTTTTCTTTACATCCAGTAGAGTTGGAGATATTATCCTGCTCATTTCATCAAGTACATCATCAATGGGCGTGTCAGGATGTCTTATAACTGCAGGACTCAAATCTTGCTCACTGCGTGCATGAGAAAAACTCTTCGCAGGCTCATCATCATCAGATATTGGCTCATACTTATCATCATGAAGGGTTGGCAACATTGTTGTTGCTTTTTCTGCCTTATTTTGTGGAGGATAATTCTCATGAACCTCCACAAAAGGTGTGTCAAATTCAGTTTTAGTACTGTAGAGACTTGTAGAAAAACATATTTCCTTATTTTGCATAAGTGGCTCCTGTAGGTTTACAACTTTATGCGACGGGTGTGGAATTTCTTCCTTTTCCATTTCTACATCTGTAAGTAGTGATGAGCAATGCCATACTTGAGACATACTTGGATTCTCGAATTTGTTTTGAGTGAAGTGAGTGTTCCGTCTCCCCCTTGCAGTATTTCGATAAACTTTTGTTTCTGACGTATTTTTCATGGATTCGTCACCGCCATCAAAGTGGAGTTTGCGTATAGCTTGCGGCGACATTAGTCTATACGGCTTATTGGGTACTGGAGTATTTTTGTGTGGTGTGAGTTTTAATAACGCACAAGCTTTCTTGTTCTTGGCCAGTAGTTTCAGGAGATGTAAAAGTCTTCCTTTAAGATGTTCGGTTAACATCTTCCTCCATGGTGGATCATGGGGCATACACTTGCAGCAGATGTATTCGATGGATGGTGGTAATGCTGATAGCAATTGGTAACCTTCGCCAGATAGACCTTCACAACTTGCATGTACCCATCTGCCGCACCAACCACATTCCATCATCTGAAACAGATAAGTAGAAACAATGAGTACCCAAAAGTGTGCAAATATTTTCGGATGAAACTTGGTAGAAGCCATTTATAAACATTTTAATTATTTTTCAAAGTTGCGGTACAAATTGACATTAGTTTAAATCAATAAAAAGTTAATGTGATACACCTAAAACGTCTGAGTGTCAAGATATTAGAGGAAAAGATTGCCATAAGAGAATGACCTTGGCAATATTTATTTTATATAAATGGCCTCTTCCCATATGTACCTGATATATGAACTACTTCTAAAGTTCTATCTTCTTTAAAATATGGTGTGGGATTTAACTCCAAATTTTCAGTTACAATACTAACAAAAACAATTACCTTGCTGTCAAAATCATTGTCCCTGTAGCAAGCTTGACATAGTGGACAGTAATTTCCTTTTTGACGCAATTTGAAACATGGCCTGCAGAAAGGTAGGCTACCAACGAACTTGTTTACTCGCGGGTCATCGCAACTCTTGCATTTGAGGCAGGCACTGCATATCTGTTGATTATAATTTCATAAAGGGTTAGTTTTTGTTATTACTATTGTACTTGTTACTAGGGAAAGTTTTATGAATATTTGTCATTTTAATGCTAATGACTCTTAACGCTAACTAACTAGACTACTAATCTTACCGCCCATATCCTTCGAACTCTGCTACTATGAGGTATATGCGGTAATGGTGCCACTACTGCTTTAGAGACGAACCAGGATGTGTTTCACCACCTGCGGCCTGTCTTATACTACGCGCGCACTACATACACAGCACCGCATATATCAGTCACCATCGTCCGCGTTCTCCGTGCATCGGCCGTGATATTACCCCGCATAATGACTTATTCACCTAAGGCCAAACGCTACAGTGGTACCGGCGGCGCGGCTGGCAAGTTACACGCGCCGTGGTAATGCCGCAAGCAACCAACTTCGCCTGCATGCTCCTTGTATCTTGTGGTCTTGCATCCGTGGTGCCACTCGCAGCATACACGTCACTGGCGTCCTCCGTGCATAGGCCGTGTTATCACAGCATAATGGCATGTATATTACCTGCGGTCAATCTCGTACTACCTGTACACTAT
>DWPF01000170.1:0-13568 GCA_018251575.1 Cecropterus bathyllus | reverse complement strand
TACGGTATCCCCTGTCTGTCGTAAGAGGCGACTAAAAGGGGGCTTCCGGGGTTGCGGGCGGCAAGAGAGGGAGCTCGAGCCGTTCAGCCAAGCACCCCGAGAAGGACGGCGGCGTGTGTAGTCGCATACCGTCGTAACATCTGAAAGCACAGTGAGCGTAGAGTGAACGTAGCGTGAGTTGACTGATTTACCAGCCTTTTAATGTCGATGTAGGTGCCTATCAAAAGTCCCTTATATGATAATTACAATAATAAATATTTGTTTCCATCCATCTGATAAAATGACAGCAAAATTAATAACTTAGTGTCGCCGTATGAATGTAAATAGGTGTCAAGTATTTCATCATAAAAAGATAAGAATTGACGAACACCCTTATTTATGGATGCAGCCATCGTCGCCGACATTACAAGGTTTTGCGGGTAACACCTTTAATAGCTTATTTGCGATAAATTATAAATTGTTCAATTTTCTCTTTTCAGGAAGTCTCTATGGGGGGCCATTTACGATGCGTACAAAAACCGGTACTAATTGAAATATCAATTTACTTTTATATAGATGTAGTAACTTGTACCTATATAAAGTAAAGGGTGGAATATTTATAAAAAAGTCTTGATAATATTATTAGTAAGTATGGATGTGTCATTAACTCATTATTATTCAACTGCTGGGCACAGAGAGCATCTCTCCTCTCAGACAGTGACGGACATTGGGCTAGTGCAGACAGCATACACTTTTAAGTGCTTCCCTTTCTTAAAAGCTCTCAGGCTTTACTTTCTGTCAAAAAAAAATACATCTAGCCTTAGCGTAGAAGCAACTGAAATTTTTAATTTCTATTACGCACATTGCTTATAAACGTTAGAGCAATACAAGGAATAATATCAGATTATAAAACAACAATAAATGTCACCAAGGATTCGAACGAATTCAAATAAAAAATAAATAAATTGAAACTATTGTTAACAGAACCGAAGTGCTTGTCCTAATATCGCAAGGTGTTAATAGTCCATCGGGCAAAGGAGAAAATGTTATCCACTGCGATAAATATACCTAGCGCGGGAACACTTACATTGGAGGTCAACGACAGATAACGGATCTATTAACTATAAATTATCGTATAACCTGATTAGCATAACATGAATCGAATTGCTACATTATTAAACTTTAGTCACCAATTATCATGAGTGTTTCTTGTCTCAGTGTAATGACTATCATTTATTTCATTATGCATTGGAATCAAACATAGTCATTAAAGCGCATCGGTAATGACACTATGGATGCATCGATCACCAAATTCGAGCCAAACGGCACCAAACAATTCTTTTGTTGTGTAAAGTAGCTTTTGACCCGGTGATCTCTCCCTCATTAACCGTCCAATCTGGGCTCGCAGTGCCTTATGCTGTAACCATAAGGTTTGGAATGGTGCGTGGGAGATGTGGGTCAGGTGACGTCACGCGACATCTGCCGCCCCCGCACCTGGTCGCACCCCCGCCCGCGCACCCCCGCACCCCCGCACACCCGCACGGCACGCGCTCCCCGGAGTGCATGCAGATTTATGGCACAACCGAATTATTGACCATGGAGCTAGAGACACTTGAAGTGACACAGGTGAGTTGAGCGCAGGTTGTAAGATGAAAGAATTAAAATTGTACGGAAATGGGCAGTTGAATGACCGTTATTATACTTTGTTGGCTACATTACATTTCATCGATTACAAGCAAGACTTAATATAACCTATCTATACTTTTTATTCAATGCTCAATATTACTAATTTCAATGTACTAACAAAAATCATGCCTGAAATGTATCATCTATAAAACACATATCCAATGTGATTATAAATATCAGCATAATCTGTAAAAATACAATATATAAGTAGTTAATCCGTTAAGTGTATATCTATATCTACATCTATATCTACTAGATTTTGCTGTTCGTATGTTAATGTATTCACGATTTTATGTCAAAATGATATGCACATGATTGATATCTACAAAATTTATTGCTAATTGTGTTATTTCTAAGAATCACGATGATCCGTTTTTAATGATAATTTACATACTCATTGCGTAATCAACTATTCTGATTACGTATTATAAAATTCTTTATCGTTATTACTTTTTGGATTATCCATTAAATGTGAGACACGGCACTTAGATACTATCTACGGCGCTACAAAATTTCAACTAAACTTTTTATTAAAGAAATTAGTCAAAGTAAGCAACTCATGTGAGTACATTTTATTAGCATAGAATAAGGTATTAATTCCAAACTAGTACAAGTACAAGTCCAAATTAATTAAAACCGTACAAATGGATCACAGTATTGAGAACGAATTAAAATTACTCGTAGTTACCTATAATAGGAAAAACTATATTAAGAATATAAATATATCAAATGAAAGGACCTCACGACGTCACTTCTAGTAATCCTAGATCGTGGTATATCGCGTCAGATAAGTCCGTCTGTCGTCCAGCGCGGCGTGCAGCCACCCTTTGAAAGGTGTCGAGCAACGGACCATTAGTGATCACAATATCGGCAAATATCTATAAATATAGACAGTAATCGCACTGTAAGAACAAAATTGACCTTATGCGATATTTGCATTTTGTGAAATAACAAAATTAGATTCGCATTTTGGGAAGTTTCTTCTAGAAATGGACAGATAAATGTAACGTTCTTTTAATAAACGTGCGGTTATTAAAAGAACGTAACATTTATCTGTCCATTTCTAGAAGAAAGCGTCACCTTTTGATTACTTAGATGAAATACTACGTTATTTAGTGGGTTTTCAAGTATTTCTCCCAAAATGCCAAAATTATTACGTTGCCTCAGAGATACAATTTATCGGATGATAAAAATTGTAATATCATAAAATATTTACGATATCAGATTATACATATAAAACAATACTAGATGAGTAATCGTTATTTAAATGATGTGTCAATTATATTGTTGAATTAAATGCTCATTCTTATGGCTATGTGATTATTATTGTAAATAATCACGGTTAATTACACGGTAAAATATTATTGAAAAATGTTATCATACTGTTTTAGTTCTCGTTGGCCACACTCTTAACTGTTGGAACTCCTCGGATAAGTATGTCTCCCTTACTATACCCTTCAGGCCAAAATGTAGCAGCACTTAATGCTGCTATTTGCTTGATTACTGCTGTCATTTGGCAAAAATAGATGTGGCGGTGAAGCTTCCGGAGTCGAACCACACAGGGTTCTACCACCTTCATTATATTTAAATAATTATAATATTGTATGTTATTAATATCCATATGATGTTTAAGCTACGACTATATTATTACCGAGTTCCAGGCAAAGTGTTATATTAATCGAGTAGTTATTAAGCCACATTTATTCTAAGGACGTGTCATTATACGGAAATATCTATAATGATTATAATAGACGTGTACCTATCAGTATGCTGATTATATTATTATGATAACTGTATGATAAATCCATAATTAACCAGCTTTAACCAACAGCATTTAACAATTTCCCTTATATATAATTAAAACCGCATATAATAAATTCACGAAATTATCGTAACGAGTCCTTCAATTACTATTCATACCTAATACGAATTCATGATAAGTAATACAGATATCAAAATGAAGATTCATTGCGTATGATTAACATAAAATATTATTTGCAGTCGAACAGTTTGTAAAGTTTGTTGATAAATGCAATTTTTGTTAGATTGTGATTATATAGTTGTGTTATAAGTACCTGAAAGTAAACGTTAATGAGACATCAAATTAACGTTACAGCAAATATGTGGAATATTATATCTCCGTCCTGACATTGACATTAACGATTGGTGGCACTTTTTGTTCCATTGTGAAAATGTCAGTAACACACATTTCACATATAAGTTTCACTGAGATGTCTCATCTCCGTGACGCATGAATTAACTAGGCAAATTCGAAATTCTGAAATTCTGGAATGAAGGTAGAATGCTAAGATTAGTGGCACGCATAAAATGGTCCTGTCTTTGAAAGAGTGATTACGAGGATCAGGGTACTATTTGCAGCATTTGGTTTGCAATACAAAATTCAAAATCAGATTAAGTCAAAGTCACTTTATTTCTTGAGCATGTCTTCTGATTCTTAGAACGCGTGGCGACAGGTATAAGGTGTTCTTATGTCACAGCGCACAACGCCACACCATATACGGCCACTGTTAGTAATTTACCGTCCAATAAACAAAATGTTTGCTTATAATCTTCGAGGACAACATGATCAATCATCTTTTTCTGAGCGTTCCCAAAATCGAGGTGTGTTTTCCAACGAGACTCTTGAAAAGCTTGCGGGGTGTACTGGCAGTGTGGAGTCGTATAAGGTATAACGAGGTGTCGCGCCGCGTAAGGGCCGGCACGCCGCGCCAGATTGAAATGTCCCGGCGGCTGCTGCTTCTTCCGCAGGAGCAATCATCTGCCGTAATACAGCTATCAGCTTTGATGCATTTTGACAGCCCTGATGATAATGCTCGATGACAACTGACACCAGTCGGTACTTCATGGTAAAAACTTACCGTTTATTTAATCCAGCGAAGAAACGAAATACTTAAGCCAAGATAACTTTTGAACCTTTAAATGCTCAAATGATGTCTAACACTGAAAATAAACTAGAAGAAAATCAACAAAATAGAATAGTAGAATAAAATACTCGTTTGTAATATCTTCGAGCGGCTTAATCCGCTGACCTCACCTTTAATAATGAGCCAACCTGATAATCTTATAATTCCACAAATAACTTGACTAAACATGTCTTAAATTATATTTTTGATTTTAAGAAGTGTTCCAAATTATACACACGATCTTGCTGCTCTGCTTTCAAATGAAGATTCCAAGTTTGCAAGTACAGTATCCAATTAGTTGCACCTGACAATCAACGTATACGGTTTAGAACACATGTTAACTACAACTACACATCACGGTGTGACGGCGGGGGGTTAAAAATAGGTCAACGAGCAGCACAGCCTCACAATGGGGCTGAATAAACATCGCGCGCCATTTTGGAAAAGATCCAAGGACAGTGAGTGCAATTGATTAATATTTATGTTCTCGAGTCATTCGCTTAATCAATAGCCGATTGGAATACCTCGTTAGCGTAAGGAGGTACTTTATTACCGATGTCAATATATAAAGGCATGTCTTTTTGTCGCTTCATTTTTATTTGTTTGGAAAAACGAGTGTTAATTTTATGTTATGGTGAGTTAAGCCTTTTATTAGCCGTTTATATCAGATTATAATTTGTTATGCGGTATAGAATTACCTTAAAAAACAGTATAATGTTGTCAAGGAACTATGAGAACCGATTGTTTTTAAAGACTTAACGAGTATGGTTTGTACGACCGAACAGGTAATTAAGTTTCGGTGGTAGTGTGGTTGCCGACTCTCTTATATATCTACCTCTGGGACTAACTTCAGGTGGAATCCATGTAACATATGAAGATGCTAACAGATTTCTTTGGCGGTATGCTTGTTTGCCACTCCTATATTATAAAAACACATTACAAATTCACCAATTTCAGTGGTTAATGAAAATATTCACGTAGAAAACATACGTTACTAAGTAATGTACCTAACTTTACACCTTTTTTTTAACCTTGGTCCTTTATGTAACATTCGAAAACGTTATGATTTTTCCTTATTGATATCCGTATTATGAAAAATTTCAAGCTGAATGGCTAAGTATGAAGCACTGAGTAAATCCTGTAATCATATTAAGATAATAAACTCTAGTTTACATTCTTACAGCTCACAGAGACAGCAACGCGTCAATGTTCGCCTTCATAGATCTTTCGTACTATTTGAAGTTATTGTTGACACTCCATGGACTACTTTATATCAGACTACACGCTATTTTAAGCTACGGTAAACATAAATGCTTAGGTACCACTACACTAAATAATGCAATACACTGGGCGCTGACTACAGTGCTGCAAGTAACAAGGAGTTCTTTTCAAACTTTGCCTCGTCCATAGCACGAAAAATAATAAGCAAGCAAAGAAATTTCCTCAGGTATCAAATACCCATAGCATCTCGGCATAAAACAACAATGCCGCCCTACATCGCGAAGGTGTACATATTTGATGGCGGCGGGCGCCTGTCATCACATATTTATTGCCGCCGCCGCCGCCTCGCTAATGAAAACCAATTTTAATTTTCAATACGACATTTGTTTGCTTTTTCATATTTTAACTATACCTACTCCTTTTACTCGAACTACCCTACCTGCCTACTGGAAATTCTGCTTCTTAGAATAATAATTTACTGCGATCGACGCCGTCCTTAAAGTTTGTGAAGTAAGATCATTCTCATTCTTCAAATTAGCAGTAATTTTTTCTAGGCCAAAAATAACACCACTAGGCTTAGCGCCACTCTAGATTTTTTTCTATGATGTGGGCGTGTAAAAACACATACAAAGTCGAGTACCTATACACCGAAATCAAGAACTGGAGTCAAAAGTCATCATTAATCTATCTATCTGGCCGAGAATTGAACACTAAACCCTCTGCGAGTCGAACCGCACGGCCATGCAAATCGTCAAAATACAGCATCCGCAATTAAAACATAGCTCTCTGGATTGTTGAAACTCCATCCTATCTCATCTTCTCTAACATCTACAGTGCATCTACATGTTAGTCACCTGATATTTCTAGTAGCCAGAGGCTGAGTAATTGCTACTGGTACATGTTAGCACCTGGTAATTTAACTCTTAACCGGGGATTTGTTAAGGAAACTATAGCCCCTGATGATATTTCGTTCATGAGTCAGTTGTAGTCGTTTTAGGGTCGTAGTCGCTGGTCGTAACCCACTCTTAGGTACCTAAAGGAAACTCTAGATCATCTATTGGGGTCTTGAGGTTTTCATTAGGTTTATGTCATTAATTATAAAACATTTTATTTTTCAAACGTTGTCCAGTGTGATGTCGGTCTTGCATAGCACTACTCCTCTTCTCGAGGATGATGTATGAGGCGATGAAGGAACAATACTCAGAAGATAGGGGAGCCCTCCTGTATAAAATCAGCAGTCACTGCAGTCACACACATAACTATTGGTAGACACCTCCATTATTAGATGAATTATAATCGATACATGTAGCAGATTATGTAAGTGAGTCTATTACCTGCACGGAAAGCAGAGAGGTCGGGCGCGCTGCGCAGCCGCGGCGGACACGCGCGGCGCAGGATTCGTTGCAGCCGCGACGCCGGGTACTCCAACCAGTGCCGGGACACATCGCGCCTCTGTAACCAGAACAACTTGTCACCACAGAGGACACCACCGATTGATAGAGGCGCTTTGCTTTATTAGTCGAGGGTGATAAGGCATACGCAAGCTTGTAGAACTATCTCGGGTAGGTACAACTGTCATACCTATTTCTTATGTGACAAAGTTCATGCGTTTCCTTGGAAGGATGTATATGCCGGCTGACGAGATACGAGGAGACCATCTTAGACCTTGAGATTGACCAAGCATATGTCTGCGCCTTTAGGTAGAATCTCTGTCCTATATAGGGTTGATTACACATATCTTATATAATTATATTTACTATTAGGTGGACTGCATACTCGAGCACTACTGAAAGTTTATAAAAAGGTTCATTTTTTAAGGGAGTGGGGAGTACCTACTCCCTTAAAAAATCCCTTTTGAACCTGTGCTTCGAATTAAAAACCAATGCCAACATTACTAGTCTTTTCTGCATTCAATTTTACAGGTAATTTCATAAAAAAATCGTAGGTATTAGTTGCAGTTACAAATCAATAAATGCTAGCCAGTGTTGAACATATGTCTTCTCAATAAGTTATAGGCTGTTTAACTCGCTATTAAAACATTACATACAATAGACACCAACAATAAAGGAAGAGACTGACCGTTTATACGAAAAGTTATCAAATACCTATTACATCGTTCTATTAGACATTACATTCTAGCTTTGCGGTGGGTTTATCGGTGCTGTAATAATGTAATAAGATATAGATACATACTGTAGACATAAAGTATGAACATTGTTCATTCAGTTTTTTAAACATTAAGTAATGTCTTAAGTACCTTACCACCGAAGTTGAAATTTCTCAATATTAAGAAATTTTGTTTAGGGGTAAGAAAAATAAAACGTTCTTGTAACAATGCAGTATAATTTTAAAACAACGTAGATACACATAGTTCTACGGCTACATAATTACAAACACGACAAATGACACATTTAATCGGGACAATGAAGACATAATTTCTTGAGAAACAGGAGTTAACAAAAGAGCGCTATTATTAAACATGTTTCCTTAATGAATGCGCTCCAATTGACGTTATTAGTTGTGACAATAGAGTGACACGGGTTCCGCTGACGGCCCCCACGTGCGGCTCGCAGGTGGCGACGCAAGAACCATTAGAAAAACGCAAGGCCGCGCGCGCCGCACAAAAACACAACTCTTTTGTCGCGCCTATGCCGCGTTTTTTCTGCGCCGCAATTATCGCCGCCGTCTAACGCCGACCCTCGCCGGAACAAATTAGCCGTTAGATTCTCACGACGATTACTGGATATTAATCGTCTAATACTATAAATATCGTTCTCGACCCCTTTCGGTGCGCTTCTAATTGAGATTTACGTCGTATGAGCGCTCGGAGACGGACACCGAGCGGGCGACGGGGAGCGTCCCGAATACATATTAAGCAGGCGACGTCGCACATGGCCTTCCCTTTTTCAGTCGGAATCTAAATATAAAACGGTGTAAAATACATAGCGAGGAGGCGGCGGCGTCGCGGCGGAGGCGGCGCCGCGCTCCGTCTCGCTCGGTAATGTATTCACGTTTCCCGAGCTAGTCATTTTTTATCGCAGTCGCGCGGCGCATTAGAATTTCCAGGCGAGAAAATCTCACGCACACCGACGTCGGGGACGGGTGTCGGTGCGGGATTTTCGGTTCTATGGCGAGGGAGGGAGGTTTTAAAGTGGCGTGGTGGGTGGCGAGCGGGCGGCGCGGGTGTGAGGCGGGCCGGGTACATTGTAAATTCGCGGGCGGCGCGCGGCGGGGCGCGTGTGCGGCTCGATAAGGCCCGTCTTCCGCGCCGCTCCACTATTGATATTTCCTCGCTGCACGCTGCCACGCTCGCCACCCGCGACCCTGTGCCGCGCTGCCCGACCACTACCCCTCATCCACTTAGCTCTAACCAAGAATACCTTTCCAATTCTTCCAACCGTCATCCTACATTTGCGTATCCCGAATGTTCATCTAACACTATTAAACTCTATCTCGATGTCCAATCCAACGGAAGATTTACATATTTAGCTAATTTTATACCTTCCAACTAAAATCTCACGTAGGATGTGTTTGTACTATCTAATAGTAACATACCAAATGGACATAATAGCAATGTAGGCACTCGTATGTCATGTCCCAAGTGCACAAACTTATTAAGAAAACATTAAGATACAGTATGATTTGTAGGTACCTGATTCAAAACCTATTTACGGTAAAACACATTTGTCATTAAAGGTTTATTACAAAGCATTTTGTTCCTTCAAGCTAGACTGATAGTGTAAATTATACGTATCTCTAATTTTACCTGAAGTGTAAAAAAATCACCAAAATAGATTTTCCATGGCATTTGAATACGGTGAACACAAAAGCACAATAGAGCACATAATCTCGGAGTCCAGCCCGCATGCTTGACCAGGCTAATGCCGTCACCCTGCGAGGGCCAGCTTATCTCCCGCACGCAACACGCGCATACCTCTCACGGCAAATGGACAAGAAGTCGATGTGTATGGTTATTGGGTATGGGGAAGTCATGGGACTATAAAAGCATACATTGACAGGGTTACTACATACCATATAATAGGTATATACTTAATTCCTTCATAAAACAGGTAAATTACTTATTACCAAAAGTTACGAGACGTTACGAGAAGTTACGAGACCAAAAGTATGAAAGACTAGAAGGTGTTATAAGCTTAAAATACATCTACTGTTTATTCTTTTGTGCCTCAGTTAATTGAGCATGCCTAATCTTTAATATATTCCTCGGTAAGTATTATAACTAAAAATGAGCCTTCATAATAAATACAAGAGGTTCCATGAAAATTATGTTTCACCAAAACTGAACAGCTACATCGACACACATACCCAGACAAGTACAAACAAACAAGTCTCACTACAAAGTATATGAATGCCATTGAAGACTATTTGTTTTACTATACATACTATACTTGGAAGCATGGAGACATAAATTTGAACTAATACTTACTCTATCTGCAACACATAAGCATTTTCTATATTTGAAATCATGTTCTAACATTAGACTAATATACACTGACACCCATGAGCATATGTAACCGACTTCAAGTAATCCGCCTACTGAAGTAAGTGTCAGAGGTATTGCTATATCAGTCTTATTATATATATACACAAAGCAGTTTTGTACATGGAAGCCAACTTTATTGTAAGTAGATGTCATTTAAATCAGAATGTAGAAGCTTCATTAACTATAAATGAAATGAAATGAAAGATCTTTATTTTGCATAGGCCTACGGGGGCACTTACAAATTGTCATTTACAATATTCTTTCTTACACTACCACCTTAATCTTGTTACAAGTTTCGTCGTCAACCTATCACGGTCTTACATTAGTATCCTCTCAGAATGACAGTGGTTTAGAACATAGTTCTCCACGTTAGCAAAGTGTGAATTGGTAGTCGATACATAACTGTGAGGAATTTAGGAATTATCGCTTTTAGGAATTATCTGGTGTGGTTTCCTAATGATTTTTTTCTCCGTTAAAGCAGGTAATAATAGATTTCTAACGAAAGCTTAAGAGGCCGAATTTCACAACGCTTAACCAAATGCATGCTTTTTACAGGTGGTAGAACCAGTGTTGTTCGACCAGGGAGGTTCCACCGCCACACC
Source organism: Cecropterus bathyllus (assembly GCA_018251575.1). NCBI lineage: Eukaryota > Metazoa > Arthropoda > Insecta > Lepidoptera > Hesperiidae > Cecropterus > Cecropterus bathyllus. Next base: position 2,652 of record DWPF01000170.1, on the reverse strand, counting down.
TATTCCTGGCGTGAAGCAGTTCTTGCGTTTCGTTGGAAGGGTGTGGCTACCGGCTCGCTTATATATGAGCCGACCATCTTAGTCCTCGGGAGTAGCAACGCATCTGTGATCGACTTCAGATAGAACCTCTGTGCTATATTAAGTTGCTTACAGATGTCCTTGGGCGGCAGTTACCACTTACCATCATATGAACTGCATGCTCGTTTGCTACTTCAATCCGATAAAAAAATGCTTAATACATGCATTTTTTTTATCAGATTTTTTTATCAGGTTTACCAAAGTATTTACCCAAATTTAAGACACATTTTGGTATTTATATGGACAGTGTATGTCAAAGGCGATGTGAGGAAAGGTCGGCGCATGGCTCGCGACGCGCGGTGAATGCTAAGCGGCGGCTTCCAGACGGGAATAAGTCACTCGTGCTATTGGGCTTAAGGAGGAATTTATCTGCCATTACGATATATTGAGATGGAATACTACCATATGTATGTGAATAGATGTATGTTCTCATACCACTGTGGTAAGACTCCGTTTTGGGCAGAATCAGATGAATATGACAATAAGGAATCAAACTATCAATGGCGTTTATAAGACTTTCCATAGTTAACGCTTTAAACGCTTTCTACTTTCATAGCCCTATTGTAGGATCTTCTCCTCTGCCGTGGGTGCCTTGGATACACACAGACACGAATAGTCAGACCCAGAACACACACAATTAAATTCATAATTCAGATATCTGTCTGGCCGGGGATCGAACACGGAACAGCCTGCGTGTCAGACTGGTAGTGTTTACTCGTGTTCGCTTTATTTATCTGAACGCGCAATAACAGTAAGATTTAGCGCTGTTGTATTATGGTTTATACAATATGGTAAAGGAAACTCATAGGAGACATGCTAACGAGTTTTCAGACAACACATCCATTACCAACCCCATATGAATCTTTAATCCGATCCAACTTTGTTGCATGGCTATGTACTAACTGAACTCTATATGATTTTAGACTAATATTATCGCAGAAATGATACATTTTAATATGTATTCCTTTCTGCGTTTAGTACGAGAAGCAATGGAGATCAAAAAACATCCTAAAACCTTTAACAGAGAAGATGGTTTTTAATTTGCGCAAACGTGGAATCCAATGGTTAGTTTATGTAAATCACAAATAATGCAAAGTTCGGTGCGTAAGGATACAGTTAGTGTTGTGTGTCGTGATATGGAACCTAAAAAAGAAAAACGAACTAGACGTAGGGTAGATAGGTTAATTTACCACTAGTGCTTGTCAACGGTTTCTCCCCGCCACCGCAGTTTCGCCGTGACCACGATCCATGTAACTGGGTCGAGATATCGGCAAAAAGAAATTAAAAACCACATATCGTGAGTACCCGTAACATATTAAAAAGTCTAACGGTAATCCCATTCAGTTTATCATTCCTATGCATATGACTATTATGTAACAAGGCTAGCATATTAGTATACAATCTCGTTTAATATTTTCCATACTGCTCGCAATCGTTCAGACTGTAATAAATTTACCATTTGTCAAAGTAAGCCCTGCTTGTATTCTATAGTTACATAAGCATCGCGTGACAAACCAACCAATTGGAAGTCTATAAATCTTGCCTGCGCATCGAAATAATGTCACGTTTTATGAAAGTCTAGTTTTAGACCCAGTATCCGCGACTCCGCTTACGTGGTAATTTTATTTTAGAAGCTATATGCTTTCGGTAATTTTCATTTTCTTTCCTGCTTTTTTATCAATCGAAACAACTGAAATTTATATTCTTACTATAATTTTCTGTTACCAGTCAACTTATAAGTCCGAGGTTTAAAATCAAAGAGGGTTTAAAATCTCGGATTTATTCGACGTTAATAAGTTTGTTTGACGAATGTTTTAACTGCTTTAATCCTAGCTATACAAAATTTTATCTACACCCCCTGGTCTAGTTAAAATTTTGTGTAGCTAGGATTCCTGGAAAACAAACATTTCATATATCTACAATCCCCTGTATTCACAGATTGAGTAATGTAAAAGCGTTTTTAGGCAAGATCCGCTTAGTCTTTTATTACTTACATAATTCAGTAAAGAAGCTTCAGTCGTAAAACCTGTTGTTTAGCAAAGCCGAAAAGCAAAGCTGTAACCCTTAAAAATTTACGACATTATTGATTTATGCCCACGATGTGATCCGTTTCTTGGGAAAGAGAATATAAAAATACTAGCTTTCACCCGCATAGGTCTTTCTCAGGGTAAAGTATAAATCCCATTCATAAATTATGTTCGTCAAAATTTTATCCAAATCCGATCTGTTGTTTTTAAATGAAAGCTGAGTTTACATTTTGATCGACGTTAAAATATAATAATATAGCGGAAGGCCCAAGATAACAGACAAACTTTTGTGCACATCACTATAGGGCATTAAATGAGTTTTAAGCAAAAAAAGCTTGTTTAACTGCTTTTGAAATATAAATATATTTTAAGACAATATGCCTCATTTATACAGTTGATACGGATGGTAAAATATCAAAATTAAATAAATTTAGATGCCTATTATTCTATCAGAACAAGTAAAAATTAAATGAAGATATATATTACCTCCATCCATCCATCCATCCATCAGCCTTTTAAGGTCCACTGCTGGACATAAGCCTCCCCT
>DWPF01000169.1:0-13606 GCA_018251575.1 Cecropterus bathyllus | reverse complement strand
AATACATACCGTAACACTTTTATATTAATTCATGTGTGTGTTTTGATGCAAACTCCTAAAAATCATTAAATTAAATAAATTATTAAAATACAAAACCCTGACTGCTTAAAAACAATCAACTGAAACTGAAGGCAATCAACTTAGCCAATCTAGTTTTCTGTTTAGAAATTTTACTATGTTACAGTCGAGTAGGGTAACTTTAATTTCTTTGTAACTCTGAATATAACTGCTTTCATACTTCTAATTCTTTCAGATTAAGCGTTCAATTTTACCCGTGATATTGAAGCTATCAAATTTCAAGGATTTTTGTTCACCAAAATAGTTATGTTCAAAGTTACCCAAAACTCAGGGTAACTTTTAATGCTCTCTAAAATCCAATTTTCTCTAATTTTTTTCTAAATACATGGAAATACAGTTAAAAATTCAAAATTTCAGTATGAAAGGACACTATTAATCGACAAAACATATAATAAGGTTATTCCATTATTTTATATTTAAAAAAAATCTGAGACTGATTTGATTGCTTTGATTACAAGTAAAAAACGAGCATGAAGTCCAACTGATAGTATGAATCCCTAGAATTCCCAAATCAGTCATATTTTGGCAAAGGGAAGTCTTCCGCCAGGCTAGGTGATCATGCCTGGGGAGCGGCCTTGCTCCGACAGTCTCTGTTCGGAACCGATAGCGTATTCAGAATACGGTGGCGCCATCTGTTGATGAGTAGCGGGAGGTCGCCACAATATAGTGTTGATGACAGATTTGGTACCACCCTCAAGGAATATGCTGAAACTTAATGGAGTCCATCTCACGTAAGTGACCAACGTTGCCACTGGACATTTGTAGGTAGCTCTGAATAAGAATAGTCATATAGTGTTAATGACTTCATATATCAGTCCCTTACCACTCCATTTAAACCAGAATACAACAGCTTAAAACTAGTGTTATCAGGCAAAAAAGTGTAGTACCTATGGAATTGAACCATTAAAGTCCTAGTATTGAAACTGTATGGTGAGATATATAAACAAATTTGAAACACCAATTTTTATTGAATTTAATTAATCCTAAGTGTTATGCTACTTATGGTAATTTAATTTAGATAGGTTCAGGCTCTCTGCTGTAGACTTGCATGATCTTCTCCATAATTTCCCAATTTTTCTCCTTTTGCAGATCTTTAGTAAATACCTGAAAAAATAATAATTGTTAATGTAGTATGCATATTAATTAACTTAAATATAGTTGTTCAATTTAAACAGTATGAATAATTGCTTGCTATCGTACAAGTATTTATAATACATGCATTATATTTCATTTCAAGTTTATAATTTGTTTAAATGGCAATTTCTAACTTAGGTTGAAGTATAAGGTATACATCACCCTCAGGTAGAAAGTGTGTAGAGTGTAATGTTGATAACAGAGAACAACGCTAAGTTAATATGTACGACAGATAATGCTTTCATAACAATGTGCTGCTTTAAGGCTGATATGGCATAGCATTATAGGTAAATAACAATTTAGGATCTATCAGAACTGACTTAAGTAGAAATCTTTAGATATACTCACCGAGTACCACGCCTCATCTTCCAAGGTAGAAGCCAAAGGCACGGACACTCCCAATACATTCAATGCCAGTGTTAAGGCTGCTACGGCTATGTGTGGTGCTCTGTAATCTAATATTGATGGAGAGTGATGGAAATCTTGTAGAAAAGCCATTGCGGTGCGGGCAACGGGTGCCGTTCGCCAATGAGACGCGGGGAACCATTCTTGCAGAGAACGAAGATAATGTAACAAGTATTTGTGTGGTGAGGGTGTTTCCAAGTTGAAACCCAAAAGTCTCAGCACGAGCAATTCCGCCTGAGCAACCACACCTCTCCATGACCAATATTCATCCCCGAATTCCAAAGGACCGGCGCCTCGGTTGATCGAATTGTATGCTACATTGACAGCATCTCGCAAGCGTACCGGCTCATCCCGCGACTTCCCTGCAGCACAGAGGCATGCCGTACAAATAACGTAACAATCGTAGTCATTCCTGTCAGCTTCCTTGAAAAATTTGTGGTAAAATATCGCAGCTGTAGCCACTGTCGCCGGTTGGAGACCGAGTTTTATACCACACTCGAAAATAAAATTTGTAGCTAGACTGTGCCCGGGAGCGCTTCGGTAATCAGGTAATCGCTTTTCACGTCGCGTGGTTTGCAAAGCCATAACATCTATTACGTCTTTCATTTTATTGTAATCTTTCAAACGTTAGATAAAGTAAGGTTAACCATAAACTCACTCAGCGTCTACTCAAACCTTGTAAACAATATGAATGCAACAGTCAATGGGATGCCAAGTGTTGTTATTGTGGTAAATCGTCTTTTATATTTCCACTATTCTAATGTTGCTATCAATTGTATTTGCAATATCCGTAGGCCTATATAGATGGAACATCAATTCATTGATAAAGGAGACCGCCAAGATCCCATACACCTTTGGGCCCTATACGTGAATATACGTTACAGCAATGATTCTTATGTTAAAATGTTGATAAACAAATAGTGTTTCATTATCAAAAAGAATTAAAAAAAAATTCTATGGTGGAAAGGAGAAAACAAATATTATTGAATGGTTTGTTAGGTTATATTGTACATATGCACATCTGTCATTATTGCTTGTGTCATTACTGTCATACGACATATCATTAGAATTGTCTCAGTTTGGAAAGTCACTTTCAGGCTATATAATTTAAATAAATAATAGGCTATATAATTTAAAAAAGGGCGGCTGTAATTAGGGGGGAAAGGTGGGGGATTTTGTTTACTATCACGATAATATGGGTATTACATGAAAGCTAGTAAATAGAACATTCTAAAAATATATTATAATACGTTTACGTGACTATTTTGACTAAAAGTCATAAAAAGTGTTAAATTAAATGTGTAATTATGAACAAAAAATCTTTTTAAGCAGTCGGGTTCTTCGTTTTAATGTTTTAACGATGTTTTTAGTTTTATGTTTTATAAAATAGGGAATATGTTTTATTGTAGTATCGCAAAAATTGTATTAATAGGTTTCTCAATGAAAGAAAATAAATGTCAATGTTATCACACTTTCGAAAAACTTAGCATAGGTAACATGTCTACGCCCAGTGCTGTAGATGCCTATTTACTAATGCTGTCTGAATAAAGTTGAAAAGCAATGAAAAATAAACTGAATGCATCTTAGTACTGTCTCAAAGAGGTATTTACAATGTTTACTATGAACTGATGAGAAATAAATGAAAGACATTTTTTAAAGCTTTTTATTCGTCCTCTAATTCATATACAATTAAAATATCATCGAGAAAGGGTGCAGGTGGTGTGATAGAGTCCTGGTACCTTGCCCAGCTGAGGTACCAGATGACTACCATTACATGAGCACAGCAACCTACTGTTCTCCTGCCCACAATACAATTACAACAATATTGTTTAATTGATTCTCTACCACTAAGAGAGCTGTCAACTAAAATGTATATAAAATATATTTTATTGCTTACATGTCTTGATTTTATTCGACCTCTTACCATATATAAAGTAGTCGAAGTTGACAACTCCCTCAATAGGTTGCTGTCCACCTCCCTGCACACTTCTATTTCAAATCTGCCATTTGCCCTTATATGTTCTCCGTAATAGGAGCGTGCCTGTTTGATTTGATAAGTCCCTAATGATATTAATATAAGCTCAGAAAGGCTGAGCTGAGGGAAATCTGCTATATGATCATTGTTACCATTAATGCGAATATAATTGGTTCTCCTTCTATTTAAATTGTTTTGCTCTACAACATCAGCTAAAGTATTATTAACATACATTTTTTCATGTATGATTGCCAGAATTTCCCTAGCATCAGCACGATCTGTTATGGGAGGATGAAATCTATTAATTAAAGCAGCAGCCACTTCAAAATCTGTCATAAAGTTTTTGCTTGCTGTGTTAAAATACTCTTGTCTGAAGAGTTTAAAATCTCTTTTAAAACGCCCGTTAACCACTTCTACCACCCATCGACAAATGGTAACAGCTCTGGATCTATTAGCCTCTAAAGTAGACATTTGTGATTCACCCTCCCGTAATGTACCAGGCACGAATGTCCTATAACCGGAATTATTTAATAAAGGCAAGGCATCTCTGAACCCCCTATCCAGAACAAATGCATCACCTGGTTGGAAATAATCTTTTAATTCGGAATTCTCTTTTTGAAATTCTGATTTTAGTATTTCAGCATCTGAAGTTGTTGCTGGATAGGGGCCCAGAACATCTATAATATACCCATCACTGCAAACAATTAAAAAAGGTTTTACCAAATTGGTATATTTATGTAAGCTGTAGGTTTTCTTTTGATAGGAATAATTAGAACTTTTTTGCACATATCCATAAGTTCCATCAAAGATGGCTACTGGTCGTTCTTCTCCTTCATGGTTTCCAAATAGACCCTTTGGAATTAATAATGTTTTATTAATTATTTCTTGTCTATTTATATGGTTGAAACCTAAATGTTGAGGCACAAAAAATTCTTTTAATATATTACGTGCATCTCTCATCAACGATTCTAATGAGCTCCGTGGGATTTTAAACAAAGTGGACAGTCTGTCATTGGAGTCACCTGTTCTCAATTTTAATAAATATGCTCCTAGTGCTGTCCGTCCTTGTTGCATATTGCCAAATTGTGCAACTTCTGTAAATAGACTGTCAAATTGCAGTTTATTAAGCCCTGTCCAAAAATGTATCATATCATCACTCATATTATCTGTATTATTAAAATCTACAAATTCATAAGTTGTACTTTTTAGATATAGCATGTCTTGGATATGCTCTGCGGTAAAACTATTTAAATAGTGGCCCAGAGCTTCATTGAGCAATTCCCACGGATTGTTTTGAATATGTTGATCACATAAACGATTATTTATTGGAATATAATAATTATATTTCAGCAACATACTTTTTCTCGTTGATAGGGGTACCCTATTTCTTTTTTGCCCCTGACAATCCACAATGAAACATTTGGATTGTGTTTCCTGAGGTCTTATGTAATTTGGTAAAATAATCTTCTCAACTTCAACATAAATACTACCCTGACTAACATTATCTACAGGATCCTGTGAGACAGTTTCTATCAAGTTTTCTACATTATTATAATTGGTAGATGATGTCCCAGCTGACGAAGAAGGTCCTGATAGATAATTCCGACTGTCTATATCAGCTCTTACCCAACAGGAATGACAAATCCTGCTAGTTAGTTCTATCTGTAAAAAAAGAAAACAAAAAATAATTAATCTTTTTTCTTAACCATTATTTTAATCCAAATTAAACTTAGTTATTAGAACTTTTAATCAAAATGATTTGATAAACTTACAAGCCACCCAGATGACTCATTTAAATAAACAATAATAACAAAATTACCTAATCTAATAGCAAAAGGGACATAAAACATTTTATAAATGGAGATGTGATTGGCAGATGGATCAACTTATAAGTTAAATATATGAAAGTTGACCTAAAAACCTAAGATTCTTTTTAAAGTTCTCTTTCTTTTTAATCAACTCAAAAGAAGATTTTCAGAAATAACATTAAATTAACAGGTAAAATATAGTGTGACCACAAGAACTACCCCGTCTGGAAAAGGTAGACAGGAGAGGAGTAAAACTATAGTATAGGATTGTCAATGAATCAAATGAAAGACAAAAATAGGTTAGTCCACCTCTACAACATCCTAGTTTTCTAATACATAGTATGATGAATGCAGTCAAACTGTAATAATTGTAATTAATTAACTTACTCTGTTTGGCATAATCCATTCACTAATAACAGTACGAATTCGAGCTTCTCGTTGAGTGCTAGTACTCAAAGTATGAGAGCGTGTACGAAGTATTGAGCGGCCACAGTTGACACATACACTGCGATGTCCAACTGTAAAAGTTGGAGGAATCCCTTGTTGTGCAGAGGCCAAGGACTCATTAACAAGAGTCCAGCAAGAAGAACATATATGATGTTCATTGGTAATCTACAAAAAAAAATTACAAATACATATCTAATAAAAAGTTCTAAGTTCACTAAATATAACTAATCATAGGCTTCTAATAATCTAATACTTAAAACAGTTATAGGGGATGTTATAACACAGTGTACTCTGTTTGTTGATGTAAAACGCATTAAAATCCGTCTGGTAATTTGAAATATCTAAGCCAACAAATAGCGGATAACGACTTTGTATTATACTATATTAAGATGACAGTATTAAAATAGCCTAGTTAAATGAATGTAATATAATTGCATAAACTTACTGTTTGGAGACCAGTCCATTCTCTAATTGTGGAAAGAACAGCTTGATCCTCCAACAAAACGTTCCCAATTGCATTACTACGCGTAGTAGCAATTCCGCAATTACAGCACTTCATTATCCAAACGTTGAGCAAAATCGGTGTCCAAAATAACAAGCAGAGGTCGTTCGCAAGAGCAGGAGTCGTCCAAGTCCGTGAAACAAAGCCAAAGTCGCCAAAAAAACACCGAAAGCCAAGAAAACACATCCGTAAGCGCACGAGTACGAAAACGAATGACTTGTTTTATTTTTCATTTCATTGACATAACTTGACATTTGAGATAGATAATAGACATGTGCTCCACTTATTCATTTCTTAATATTAATCGAATAACTCGGTTGCGCGAATTACTCGGTTAATATTTTAATTAATTATAATTCGATAATTACTCGTATTATTTGCAGTTAGATATTACTTGTATGATAAATATGTAAAGATATATTTTTTATAGTCATGGAATGTTGATTTTTATACAAGTAATCTCATTAACGACGTACGGATAATCGATGTTTGTTCGATTAATTTATAGTCTCGATTTTTGCGTTACTAAAAAATAAGTTTTTAAGATATTCCCATAGAAAATTAACAATATTTAATATGATGTGTAATCAGAAAAAAATCTAGTTTTTTTTTATGTATATATGGTTTCTGTAACGAACAATACCAATAGGGCCCAATTTTGGCGGTCTCCTTTAAATCGTTAATTGTAAAATTAATCAACCAAACGAATATTATGGTGACATCTGTCAAAATCCAAAGAGACGTTATTTGATTTTGTTTATGCCTCTACTTAAAAATCAATGCACTCAGCCAATATTTTTGAGTGTCAATTTATTCTAAATATTAAAGAATAGCACACTTCATAAGTTCGTATGGAATAGCTAGTAGGAGCACAAGCTAAATTAATCACCTTCATAATAAAATATTTACGTCCAATTCAGGTCTGATTTCGCTTTGGGTTTTCGATCTCAGCACGCATTATGACCTTTAATCAGATATTATGTACATATTTGATCGAAGATCTGATCTAATCTAAAAAGTTAACTTGATACTTTAGTCCATCAAAATTAAAAAAAAATTAGGTGCTCTTTGAATGCGTTCCTTGACGGCTCACTGAATTTAGCCCGACTTTTTTCTTTTTTTTGAATTTTTTCGTTTTAATTATTTGTTCGTTGTTTGTTCGAAAGTAAAAATTGTTTCTATGTTTTTTTATTTATTTATAATTAATTAAACAAATGTTCACCCTTGAGTTGGCCCCCCTTACTAGATATCTTTATTTTTGTCGCTTAGATTAATTAATTTTGATTAATTATCGTTTGTTCGACCACTATTGACAATTGTTCGATCATAAAAACAATTAAATTCTTGATTATTTATTATTATTTTTTTTATCTCATAAACAAGCTATCACCTAACATGTGCACATGCGCTTATGTTGTTAGCCAGCTTGCAAAATGGCTGTATTCATTAGTGTGATTTAACGGGTGAGTTTATATTTTCTAATTATTTCGCATGCAGATCAAAAAAAATTCGGAAGGTATTAAAACAGATGAAATCCTAATTTTTATTGTATTCGTGTAATTAAACCCAAATAACAAAAAAAGCATGCACTTTAATTAGTCGGCACATGTACCTTACAATGAAATTAATAGTACTTAAATTAATCATTTCTGTCGGAAATTTGTGTAATTTAATGTATTGGTAACATATTGTACACAAATTTTATCTCTCTGTGCATCATCCCTATATGAACTTCCACTATGCCAAAATTCACACTCCTCCGTTCGAGGATATTGGCTCCAAAAAGGGGGAAGCCCCTTTTCCATACATTATATATCGATTATGTCATAAATAGAACGGACTGAATGCAGTACTTATCAAATAATATGAAACTAGGACTCATAATGATCACGTGAGCCAGCTCTTTACTTTTTATTAGTATAACATTCGTTTTCGAAGCTTCGCATTCTATACAATATATAAAATAATATTTTTGTACATACCTAGCTGATAAATTACTATCACTTTACTTACAATTACCATGGGAAGGAAAAGGCGTATAAATGAAACAAACAAGATTATTTGAACATAAAAATTAGAATATAATCATTTTCAGTAATTATTTAAAATTATACACTTAAAGTACATTTATAGTAAATTCAATAAAAAATACCAGTGCAGACGAGATACAAAAAAGAGAAAATATTGTTTAATTATATCGTTGGTTAAATACATCGCTTCCAGTAAATGCATTACAAAAAATAAGTCGGAACGTAATGAAATAAACGGTTAAAAAGATGTCACTCGATATAGAAAAATAAAGATAAGATTGAATCACATTCATAAGTTACCCACTAGTGACTAAAAATTTTACTTTCTTAAACGTTTGTCCAATATTCGGGAACTCGGGGCCGCCGGAGCGCCCGGACGGCTCCCGGACGGCTCCCGGTCCCGCACGCACTAGAAGTAAACGTTACATGTCATCAATTCTAAATAAGGTATTCAACATTGTACTCTGACAGTACGTCCTCGCGACGCCGCCGCCGCGGCGCTCGCGCTCGCGTCTATCTCACACCTAATTTAGTCATCGAAGAACATACAGTAGGTATAAATAGTGAGGTTAGTATTAACTTTGGCAAATATGAATGAAGCATGGTGATATCGTTTTCAAATCGACGACCTCGTGACAATTATTCAGCGTATATTATTAATAATTACGACCGAATGTCGATAACCTCGACGGCTCCTCGGATGTGGGTTCTCGGTGCGATCGGGTCGCGTCGCTACATTGAGACATCTACTTCGATCGGATCACTAACTAACCGATTAAAAAACTTCTCAATAACCACCCGTTTGAGTCTAATAAAGCGCAAGAACTTTTTGAGCCGCAACATTTCAGTCTTCAAATAAGAAGCTTACGCACATACCACGTGATGATATTACCGTGAGGTCACTTTGAGCTTCGGGGACGTGCGCGTGCGCAGCACACGCGTGTGTAAAGTAGTTTGTGCGCTCGATTGCGGGATGCGTGGCGTGTGCGTCTCGGTCACTGTTTCAAATCTTAAAAACTAAATGTGATTCGAGCGAATAAACAATGCGGCAGTGTACAAAATTTACATCACATTCACTCGAAATATTTAAAGCATACAAGTTAATATTCAGCGGCGGAGGAACACATCGAAATGCAAAAGACGTCGCCGCGATCGCGACGAAGAGCGCCGGCTGCCTCCCTCCGTACTCCCTAAAAACTTTTAATGAAGCTTACTTAAACGTAGATTTCGGATCGAATGTAGAACTGCGCTAATATTATATAATTATTTCTGATTTACATACACATATTGTTACATAACAGTAAAAAACCTACCTAGCAACAAGCGAGCGCAGACGCTCGGATCGCGGGCCACTGACTGCCGACCGCCCTCGGCCGCCGTCGGGTCGTCCGGGACCGGCTCCCGGCGGAGCGATGCGCACTCGCTGAGGCGTTGGGGCCACGAGGGACCCCCGACGCGATACATTCGATACAAACGATTTATTTTATGCCACAATTGTAATTTAAGATTCTTACATAAGTAGTGAATATTAGCGAAATCTTTGGTTTGCAGCAACCTTACTAATAAATCATTTCGACGTTTTTTGAGTGAACTCATAGTGAAGTCCCGGAGTGGCCCGCGCGGTCACGATGTAGGCGTTACATTTTCATTTAAGTAAACACTTTTTACATACTCATAAACGTAAAATGAAAATAAATCACCTAACTATGACGATAGTAAAGGTTACTGTCTAATCGCATTATTAATTAATGTTTATTGATACAATTACTGTCCTATGCTTAAAAGTAAGATTTTTATTTTTATTATTAATAATAAATTATGTTATATAGTATATATATGTATATTATTTGATTACGCCAATTAGCGAGTGTATACAAGTTTATATACTCACATATCTTACACTTGATGCGTACAGAACCCACAGGTGACGTCATGGCCGCACTGTTGCATATCAACCTACTATATACCGGCTGACTCCTCACATTCACTAAATTATAGATTTATATGTCCATAAACATTGGTTACACTTAATAATAAAATTAAACATGACAGTTTACATTTACCATCTTCAATACAAGTACGCTAGATAAAATAAATACCTAATATGTTTCATAATTGATTACGAGAGTAGATCTTAAACGGCTACACCTTAAGGTTACTGTAAAGTGATATAGAAAAAATATGAACACAAAAAACTATTTAAGATTGTATAATATGGCTTAGCGACTTAATAATGCTCTTATATAGGAATAAACGGTTTGTGCATAACGTGACGCTTAACTAAACGCATACTTCGTCTGAGAACGACGGGACTCTGCTAAGAGACGACTGCGGGGCCGCAAAACAAAACACCCTAAACCGATACAGTGGTAACAGTCGTGCATTCAAAAGTTTATAAAAAAATAATTTCTCATCGAAGTGATAATACCTAATAATGGAATGATATTTTGTATCAGTTAAAGTAGGCCTGTGAACGTACTCATGCATCTCACTACAGTTTTCAGCGCTAAATATTGGTTCCATTCTGTTTTTTGGTCCGTAAGAGAGTGAGTATATAAGCATATCTGACGCCAGCAACGGCGGCGCGGCCGGACCGAGGTACTACCGACAACCAAACGCTACACCAATGCCTAGCACCAAAATTTAGAATCGAACACTAGATACTAATTCGCGTCAGTGTTGCCAACGTCGAACTTTCTCCCCTAAGAGTGGATTTTTTTTTTCTAATTCAAATCGAAATCTGAACCTGAAGCGGAGTACAAACTATTACGGATATTTTCTCTATTCCAGTATTTCAGGTTCTGTATTATATATAATTGATACGAATAAGTTAAAATAAATAGAGATGTTCTTTCAAGTAACAATCTAAGTGTACATTTTATAAATAACACTGCACATGACAGTACTGTGATATTGTACCCTAAATAGATTCCCCAGTATTATGCATGTGACTTTCGCGAAGCTAACTTGTGCATTGTCAAAAGAAACCGCACGTCTACACCTTCGATCTAGTCTTTAAAATGACAAAAAAAATATCTAATTAATTTACCCCAGATATTAGAGCTTAAGCTGGCCACACTGATCCGCGTCGTTCTGTCTTCGGGTAGCGCGGGGTGTGGGTGGCAACACATATAGGGACACAGGGGCACATATATAACGGTCGGTCCGGCCGCGCCCGCTGCGGGCTGCACATGGCGAGAGCGGCTTACACATTCAACGTTCGCGACATGATCAACGTATTGACAATATTATTGACGCGACATTGATACGCGGTGTACAACGGAAATTAAATATAGTACGAAACGCCTGTAATATCGTCAAATTCAGTGTTGTAACTGATTGGTGGATCATGCCCTCTAAATACACGAAGAGATAAGATTGCAGATAAATTTTTTCGAACATGTATTTGATGTTTCTAAAACTAAACTGTGCGGCTAACAAAGTCCCAGTCGCATTAAGTAATACATAACTACAAAAAGATTCTCAAATATTCAATAAATTGTAATTCAAAATACAAATCAAACGATTGATTATACAAAAACATGACTGATATTGATATTCAATGATAGTAACGACAGCATCATCGACACAGAATATGGGTCCGACAATAACATTGAATGTGTAAACTCACTCAATATTCGGTAAGCTTACATCCCATACGAGTATATAGTACGCTGCGGAAACACCGGCCGCCGCCCGCTCGTGGCTAAATAAACTGTAAGCTCTCCAGCCAATGCTTGAGTAGCGATGACGTCAGATTGCAATATTCTGTGATGGGCTCGCTTTGATATAAACAGTGTTGCCAACTATTAAAACTTTCCCTCTTAAACTTAAAAAGATATTTAATTCCTTTAACTTTGACGGTGAACAAAAAAGTCGCCTCGGTTAATAATCGTTGTCGTAAGAACCTCGCTAGACGAAATAATCTGGCTGTAATTGAAAATTTTCCCCCCTAATAATATCCCCAATTTTTTTTATCCATAAACATCACGGTAAATCTAGGGTGAAAACCTCCAAGTTGGCAGCACTGGTTATGAATCAATGCCTTGACAAATGACTTAGGGCTGTCAACATCTGGCATGTAGAGCCAATCTCAATATTGTCACTGCGTGGCGTTTCTCGCCAGGCAGTGTCGAGTAAAATGACCCTGATTTTTGATGCGACATCGGCGAGATACGGATCTGCACCACCACAGAGTAGAGCAACGTTCCGAGGCCCGGGCAATACATAACTTGAGATAACGACACTCCCAATCTCGTATAGATACGTATCGGGCGAGTTGACCCGCTTTTGACGGGCAAGTGACGCTGCCCGGCCAACAGAAGGCTGACTTTTTTTTTTAGACGAGTTTTGCTGCCCGGGCGGAGAGTAACGAGTGTTTTTGCTCTTTGGGGGCGAACGTTGCTGCCCGGGCGATGGGCGAGCAGGTGCTATTACCCAGGCAAGGAGAACTCGAGTGCTGTCGCCCGGATCAAGAGGAGACGAGGATCACTGTCCATACGAGGCGCGTGGAGTGTCGCTGCCTGGGCGCACAGGAGACAATTGTTGTTACCCGGGCGAGGGGAAAATAAGGGTCAATGCCTGGACGAGGAGGAGACAATTGTTGTCACCCGGGCGAGCGGCACACAAGGGTCACTACCCGGGCGAGGGGGAGACAATCTTCCCCCGAGCGAGCGGACGAGCGGGCGGGTTCGCGGGCGGCTTAGTACAGACCGCAGCCGCGAAGGTTGTTAGCGATGATGACGTCAGTGACGGCGTCGAACACGAACTGGATGTTGTTGGTGTCGGTGGCGCACGTCATGTGGCAGTAGATCTCCTTGGTGGTCGACTTGTTCTTCGCCTCGAACTGCGCCTGGATGTACGCGGCTGCCTCGCCGTACTCCTGGGCGCCTGGATCGAAAATGTTTATTTATTTATTGCACCTCTATAAAAATAAAAGATACAATAGGACAAACTTAATCCCTGATGGCATTCTCTACCAGTCAACCCTGGGTGGCTGGAAAATGTTTGTAAGCTTTCATTGTTAAATGTTAGGTTGTGCAATACTAAATTATAAATTTTGTAAATTTTGAATTTGTTACAATACAAGGAAAATTCTCTCATATACAACTGAGTCATTGTGCTATTGTGACACTCTGAGGATTGAAAGTATAGGTTACTTTGACTTCACAATTCGCACAGTGAGAAAGACATAGAGTCTATGTTTTTCTCACTGTGCGAACTCTAT
>DWPF01000168.1:0-13610 GCA_018251575.1 Cecropterus bathyllus | reverse complement strand
AATTTAGGTTTGTACATGTTATGCTATTATGGCACGAAACAATTTATAACTTTAAATTAAATTTATACTATGCAAATATGATACAACATGTATTTTTAACGATAGATAATAAATTAAAAATAATGTAACAACAGTTCTTATCTCAAAAGTAGCTATTTCATCTAGACAACCTTAGAGTTATTCAAGGAAAAGTTGATGTATACCTACTTATAACTATAACTACTTACTACTTACAACTACTAATAGTTTTTGCTGTTACATATTAACATCATGTTAATATATAAAAGTACCTACATATATTGTATTGTGTAGACTCTGTTCTACTTTTACGTATATCCTTGTCTTAAAATGTCCAAAAGTAAGTAAGATTGTTTATTTTATTCTGATGGTAAAACAAGAGAAAGTCAAAGAAAAGTGTCCCCTGAGTATAATAGACATTGTGATGTCGTGGGTGGGGGCGAGCCACCCGCGCGTGCGCAGATAGCATCGCGCGAGTCGCCCGACATCGCGACATCACGCCGCGATGTCTATCTGCCCGCTACCGAAACCACTCGCCACGGAATCCGATACGACAGGGCTTTTCAAACTTTTTACTGTCTCTACATGAAATTTTGCGACGCTTAAGAATATACTCAAGTATAAGTCTCATAGATATTATACAAAGGAAATTTTAAATTCAAAATAATAAAACATTTAACTTATAAATAAGCAATTGCTACTCTGAACATATATCAGACATTGAGGTGATTAGGTACTTGCAAATTGAGGCTGATTTTGATGTGATTTGAGACTTAGCGTATTGCGACTATGCGATTATTCCTCATCTTCTTATGGGTGGTATCATTCACCAGAACATCTTGACGCACAGTTTGAGAACCACTGCGAAACGCGATACTCTTTCACACCAATAACAACCTTATACTGTCGGAACACCGCTTACGCCGTGCTGGCTGCTCCACATTCTGTTTACGTCGCTAGATGGGTGAGCCAGGGTGCAACGGGCGGCACGATTCTCTAATAAAAGTGTCACTTTGGTGTCATTGCAGCCCACTCGTTACCGAGGTTGTGAGAACGAGGTTTATCACGATAATACTCAAGCGGCATACAAAATTTTAATGGTTTTTACCCAGTACAGTCTTATTACAAGAAATTGTAAAGCATGTAAATATGCATGTACCTACTCACTTATAGATGAGGTATCTTAGTCCTCGGGAGTGGCAACGCATCTGTGATCGAATACGGATAGAACCTCTGTTTTATATGAAGTTGCTTACAGACGTCCATGGGTAACAGTAACCACTTACCATCAGAGGGACTGCATGCTCGTTTGCTACTTCATTCTTAAAAAAACCTAGCTGTTGCCCGCGACTTCGTACGCGAAGACAGAAAGCCAAATACTAAACTTTCATACAAACTTATTTAACCCCGTTAGGGGTTGAATTTCTAAAAATCCTTTCTTATTGCTGATATAAACAACTGAGCATTACACTACTGAAATTTTTACTACTACGTTAAATCAATCATCTGCGCTGTTTTATTTATTGGTTATTTTTAGTAAACACACAATAAAACCAATATATTTTCCGTGGGTAATACTTGTTACCTATGTGAAACTACACTATTTATTACCTACCTACCCGTTTTGGGTGGGTAGGTAATAAATAGTTCATACAGTCTTTAAAATACTTTGGTAACTTTTATTCTTATACTTCTATATTAATTGAATTAGAATTCGGTTAATAATCTAAAAACGTTTCATAAAGAAACGCTTTCTACACACATAGCTCCACAGTAGGATTTTCTCGTGTGTCGTGGGTGCCAGAACAGAAATCTAAACTCTTCATCAGATGTATGTCTGGCCGGGGATCGAACCCAGGACATACTGCGTGTCAGACCGATATGATTACCGCTCCACCACGTGGGTCATAGCATCACGTGTTATTAAACAATAAGCATTGAATGAATAGAATTGAACATGTTAGGATTATAAGTAAACAATCGCCCAGACATTATACATAGCTACACCTTTGTACTCCGAACGTAAACAGAAACGATTCAATTCTAATTAACTCAGACGTAACCTGCGTTGTAACAGACTGCGTCTAATGATCGCTAAATCGAAACACGCAACTTAGAACGCATAGACACAAATTAGACAATATTTGAGCATTCCTTG
Source organism: Cecropterus bathyllus (assembly GCA_018251575.1). NCBI lineage: Eukaryota > Metazoa > Arthropoda > Insecta > Lepidoptera > Hesperiidae > Cecropterus > Cecropterus bathyllus. The sequence goes on along the minus strand of DWPF01000168.1, from coordinate 11,434 downwards.
AGATTTACAAACCGTTGTGTTCACGAAACTACGTGTATAGATTAGGTGTGTATTTTTTTTTTCGTGAGTCATATCGAAAGAAGGCACGAAGTGTATGCTTTTACATTTTAGCCTAAAAAACTATTGATCGTGTTCGGGATTCGGCTGAATTTGCAGCCTGATACTGGCAGTGGTTAACTTGTTAAATTTTAAGGAAAAAAACTGTCAAAATTAATTTAGCCGTCATCTAAGGGGCCGTTCAAGTATTACGTAAGCACTATAGGGGGGTGGGGGGGGTCTTTGTTTTGCTTATTTTTGATGAAATAGAGGTAATATTTTTGAACACTTTTGCTGACGAGGGGGGGAGGGAGATAAATAATTTTAATAAATGTGCTTACGTAATACTTGAATGGCCCCTAAACATACGACAATCTCACGATCAAAAAACGTGCTTTTATTTTTTATTGTTTTAATATCATTTAAACATCGTGGAAAATAATAATTAATTTTGAAATTACCGGCATTTATCAGTCTTTTTGTCACAATGAAAAGACGTACAAACGATCCATTGGCATACGGCATTTGTTTCCGAGAGTAGATTCCTAGCTCATTAACGGAGACTCAGATGCGGGATGCGAGCGTCACAAGGCATTTCTGTGAAATATGTAACAACGGTTCAATGTCAATAGCGCTGCGATGTCGCAACAGTAATTGCGGTGACGAGCGGCGCGTTTGAGCCCGACACGTCGCGGCCTTGGCGCGGTTCCTGGTAACATCTGCGCCCCTGGTGGAAGCGATCAGCGGATTGGGACTATTAGTCGCCACGGTGAGCCAGTGCGGTACAGAAAAGTACAAATGTTTCATAGACAAATAACTTTTTGGTTTTAACACACGGAGGCATTTTTGTCAAGCCTTTTTTATTAAATTTAAACAATCACAACTACAAGAAACCTTCATATTTACATGTACCTAATCATTAATGTTGCATAGAAAAAAATCTCATATCTAAATCATATAGCGACATATCCTATACTTCTGTAGACTTGTCAAAGTTATCTTTTATCGACATCAAGTTTATGTAGGTAGGTACAAGTCCTAAGATACTTTGCTTTTATTTTGTCTCTTTGCTGATCATTTTTATTCAATAAGCAGGGACTGGATTAAATTGCATAAGCCAGATTGATTGAATCATTATGTAGGTAGGTACCTAAAAGAATATTAAGAATAACTTACACATTTAAAACCAAATCAATAAATGTTAGCGATCTTATTCTCAAATTGCAATTTGTGATATTGTTATAACAATTTCAAATTCCCTTGCATTTATGGTTTGACGATATTTTATATTTAATGACAGATTTATGTATCCACGTTATGTCGGCATTTGCTCGTTCATTCGTTTTGCAATCACGTTGACATATTATTGTCCATATTTCGTTGTTTATAGCCACAATTAGAAGCATTCAGATCGCGATCTATAGGTTCGCCGTTTCCCCGCAACTTACGCCACACACACCGAATTAATATCAATTAACACACACTGGCTTAATTGTGAATCGGGTGCGGCTCGCGTGCGGCGGCCTCTTTGTCGGCACAACTGAACCTCTCCCTCCTGCGACTTTAATTCGCGACCGTATCTCTCCCTTTCGCTTCTTCGAACGGCTTCCTAAAATACAGGCGCCATTCAATAATCTCGAACAAGATCCAATAAACAACTCTCGACGAGCTACATAGGTTCGATATTAGCTTTCTCGGATGTAAGACCTAAGTTCTAGGGATCGCGGCACTACGGTAGGACGAGCGAAGTTCCTGTGTGTGATGGATTGCTCGTTCGTGATTAGTGTTAGTGTAAATCCTTTCAGTGCGTTCCGCTTTGTGAAAATTAACCACATCCGAGATGGGTACCTATGACCGTTACGCACTTTACGTCTACGGATTTTTTTTCTTTTCTCTTTTATTTAATTTATTTAATGTTCGCGCACTTTGGTTTAAAAATTTTGTAGATTTGTTTAAATTTAGGAATGTGGCAATCTATTTTTTTCTTAACACTTATTTTAGTAAATCGAAAAAGTAATAGTACAAATCACTTTTCTTTTTTTGACAATTTTATTTATGTTGAATTTATGTTTGCATATCGTCATAAAATCTGTTCATGGGTGGATGAATGTGTGAATACGTATTATACTTATCAGATTGTCTTATCTAAGTCTACTCTCTAGAAAGTCGCCCTTTAAGGACATGTAAAAATCATTGAGATGGAATCAAATTTTACGCATGGTACATTTAAGGATAACGGTATTAAAATTTATATTCGTAGGTATACAAAAATTTTATTAAAATATTGTGTAGTTATTACAAAATGTATAAATATTTCTTAATTCTTTGTTTGCGTTTGCTCCGGATTGAACTCTGAACTGCAGTAAAATTAGGACACATCTAAAACAACCATTTCGTATATTCCTAATTACTAATTAAACACAAGTAGGTGAGCTATGATAAAGTTACACAAACACGTTCCGAAACATGTACAATTTAATATGTATTGAGCAATAAAAAACCTATAAAGATACTACAGACCACTAATAATTGCGATTTACTGTTAGCTACACCTGTAACCCGATCCGAAATAGATAAAAAATAAATATGATAAACGAAAGAGCAGGGCTACTACTATCTTCACGATCTGTGTTAGATAAAATCGCCGCGTTTCACGTGATCATCAATTCTTTGCTTATATTGCAGCTTTGACAGGATTATAATTAGAAACTGTCCGTCCTTATGGTTTGTCGTTTTTAATGTCGCTAGCCGGTCCCATACTGCGCCCGCATTTCATTAGGAGCTAAAAAATTGGGAGTTCTCATAAAACGGCGTGATTTATACCGGGTCGGGAGCTAACGAGCGATCGCCACCGGACCCGGCCAACTCACTCAGCTTTGCGGGACCCTGCAACATCACTATAACAAACCAATGTGAAATATTGTATTATTAAATTATTCATGATTGTACATCTCACATAACATGTTCGTTATCATTTTTGAATTCTAATAAAGTTATTTTCGTCTCAAATCACTTAGAGAATTTCACTAACGTTTACGCACATTATTTGGTTTTTGCAACAAATCCTTAAAGAGCTTAAGTTTTCTAATGTTTAAACTTAAGCTAAGTTTACGATAAAACCCATCGCCTTGTATCGTATTTGTACAATTGCAAATTGACCGAGATCGTGTACGAGTGAGATCGAAATCAAGCAGATACATCTTCTTGTGGATATTATCTTAACGATCTGTTGTCCGCATTGAACGGCGTCAAAAGGCGCATAATAGGCTCTAGATGCGACCGGCTGATAAGCTTTGTCCTGCGCCTGCGCAGCCCGCACTAACTGTCAACTAAATTACCGCGCGTTTGTCGGCCCGTCCGCTCGCAATTTACGGGCGACGAGCGCTTTGAACCACGCGTCGGCGCCAGCGCATGCACGCTGAAATGCACTCCCGGTACACAATAATATGCACAAGACCCACATTTAACCCACTTATTGAGTTACCTCCGGATCTTGAAAGATCCGAAAAAGGCCAATACTCCAATCACAACCAGTTATCTAATTAATATGATAGCGATTTTACAACTTATCGAATGATAAAATTGCCAGTTTTAGGTCATTTAAACTATTCCGGTACCTTTAAACTCGAGTTTTATGAAAGCTCAGCTTTTATAGCACCTTATCGGGCAGATAATATCAATAAAGCTGATACTCAATATTCGAATAAGAACAAGATTTAATTGAGGCGGTGGTCTTGAAAGACAATTTTACAATCTGCGAATGTATTACGAAACGGATGCAATTGGGAGCGCGCACGCACTCTGTGCTAAAGGGTGCCGACAGGGTGATTAAAAGTCCAATTTCCGCATGAACGGCAGTTTTGTTTAGGGTGGTTGTAAATTTGGCGAGCGGCGCATAAACATGTCGCAGGTGCGAGTGCGCCGCGGGTGAGCTTTGTCTGGTCTGCGACGCGCCATCACGCCTTTCGTCTGTCTGCCTGCTTGCCTGGTACACATTAGGCAAATGCAAACGAAACCAAAGGCACAAAAAAAATAAGTCAATAAATTGCACTTCTTACACTATTTATTTTTTGGTGCTTTGGTACACTAGGATTGCCTGTATCGCAGGTGCCATTGATACAAGGAAATATAAAATAGTTTAAAAACACCTAAACGTAGAACAGAATATAAAATTAATAAAATTAAATACCTTCATACGTGGAGATTGAACCTGAAGTGAATGATTTATCATTCGGTTTAGTATTTAGTTTATATATTATACAACATACTTTAAAAAATACAGTCGAATTGAGAACCTCCTCATTTTTTGAAGTCGGTTAATAACGAGATATGAGAAATAAAACAAATCATATTTCGTATTCGTAGGGTGTGCACATTACGACAATTACCGAGGACATTTATGATTATTTCCTAAAAACTGTCAGCAATCATTTAAACGCATACTCGAAACATATCGTGCGGAGCGTTTTATGAATATTTTTTTGTTTGCCACCTGCAGCCGTTCGGCAAAAACGAGCCAATAAAATAAAACAACTTTTTGTCGTGATCGTTATGATTGAAGGTGCTGTCGCTGATTTTAAACAAAGGACGACAGATAGAGGGTGCCCATCAATATGCTAATACCGAGTTACGTCGCTCGGGACCAATCCGTTGTTTTTTGTCGCTGCGCCCAAATTGGTTTATTTGTTTTGTTACAAGCATCTCTCGAACTGTATTTGCAGAGGCGACGTCGACCGTCGTGAACCATATGGAGTGGACGTAAGTTTATTTTGACTTCGAAAATAGCTATTAAGTTTTACCACAATATTTGTAAACATCACTATAACAGCCTATTCACTTCAATAATATCCATTCAATTTTTGTATCGCACCGCCCTTTATGTGTACGAGGTTTTAACATCGTAATAGTTCATTATTTGCTGATTCATTGACACGAGTTCCGCATTAACATCCCACTTAGTTGATACAACATGGACGCTAGTGCATTATCAATTTGTGCTTTTTGTTCAGTAATGCGTCAGACGATGTGTATTTCATGGCTTCCATTACATAACGTGATGCGGTTAAATTACATCGCACGCTCTAATAAGATATACCTAGTAATTATAAACAAACGTATACATTTTTTTTATTCAGAAAAAAGGCTATATTGCTAATGCGATTATAGCGCCTTGGCGAAATCATTATGACTATTACAACTACATTATTTACTAATAAACAATTTAAATATTGTCTTAGCATCCTCTGAAAAGGGGTCCCAGAGGATACTATTACAATGGCCAATCAATTTTACATTTAACTTAGCTTCATTAGTATATATTTTATTGCATTTTATAAAATTGAAATAGCAAACGAGCATGCAGTCCACCTAATGGTGGTGATCACTGCTGTCCATGGACATCTGTAAGCAGCTTCATACGGAACAGGGGATTTATCCTTTTCACTGATGCGTACTCCCGAGGACTGATGGTTGCCTCATATGAAATTGTAACCACACCCTGCCGATAGGCTAAAACTGCTTTACGTTAGGAATAGGTGTGGCGTTGGTACCTCCCCAGTCTAACCGAACTCGTTCTCATAAAATCATACCTATGTCATGGTTCTTTACATGGTACCAAAGTATACAAAACAGGCTATACTAAATTGTTTATTCTATCTACATATCTATCTGCCTGATTTCATTTACATTTTTAGGTAAAACAGTACGCTATAATGTTTTGTAAGAATAAAAAGGAATAAAGAAGAATTGTAAATATAAGCACACAAAACATCATAATAATAAGTAATTTGGATATACAAAGTCCGTGTCTTAGTCTGAGTGTTCTTGTCTTATTTCACTGTACATTACAGTAGAACTGAAACAAGTATGGAGTTATACCTACGCTATGAGTGGAGAAAGCGTTTTCTTCTTCGAGATGCAAGTGTATCTTCGCCCCTATTGCCTAGTAATTAAACTGCTTGCATGTCGTAGTCTAGAATTATGAGTCGGAGGAACTCCAGGTATTTCCGTGCACTTGATACGCTGTTATAATTAACAAGACTCTGGTATGAGGCCGCTTTATTCGTAAGCGGGCTACTCAACACATTTTTACGACTTGTTACCTTCTCGAGAATCTTGATGAAACATTCTTTAGCGGCTTAACGGAGTAAAACGTTCACTATTCCAACCATTTGTAAGGAAACTATGACTATAATTGCGTGGGTTAATTAATTAACGAAATTATACGGTACAGCATTTTTGGAGTAGTGCGTTGCGTTCGCTTTTTGGTAAGTCAGGTGGAATGCATGCGGCATGACGACCCGCGTGGCGGTTTGGCCACTCACCAGTCTGACGCACAGGTTCCGGGTTTGATCCTCGGCTACACATAAATGTGAATGTAAATTTATATTCAGAATCTGAGTGTTTTTGTAGTCGTCTTCGTATCCACGGCACCTACGACAGCGACAGTAATGCTTGTTATTTAGTATTCCTTATTTAATAATCGCAGACGCAGTGTGGCATAAAACTGTGTAAAATATTAAAAAGGAGAAAGCCTCGCGTTTAAATTTCATTCGCTTTCAGCTTGACTCTTTTGTTGTATAAACGAATACATGTGAATTTTATACATATATACATAACATGTAAGCATAAACAAACCTAAAAACTGCATATAAAGCCATTCGATGGGAAAGGAATCAACCTTTTTTATGTCAACACAAACATTTTCATAACACGAGCACGTTAATCATAATAACAAACTTTTCAGTCGCGCGAACGTTGCTGCGATTCACACGGCCTCCACTCACTCCGTGAACAATTTGACACTACCAGGTGTCCGATTTTTTATGCACCACACAATGGAGGAGGTGTTTACCCAGGCTCACATCTGGACGAAACCGGCCGGACCTCTCGTGTGAGCGCTAATGAGCGCGGGTACACGGGGGATGCAGGCATTCCAGCATTTTGGCTCTCGTCTCGGGAATTAGATTGTTTATCGTCTGAGATACTTGTGTAAATGAACACATGGCTGCAGGACAAAGCCGCACTGTCGCGTTAACGACTTCTGCTTTTAACATTGAACTTGACGATAAAAAGGTCGTGAAATCAGCAGTAAAGATAAATCCGTTTCAAGAGGGGTAGGTTAGGGATCAGAAGCTCGATTTATAGGTCGACGAGTGACAGCAGTGGTGCTGCCGTAAAACACTCGTAACTTCTTACACTGTCCCTATAGAGAATTGTAGAATAATTCCAATATACGGTATATGTGTAGCTAAATTATAATTCATAATTAACATAAAGCATGATCCACGCATGTAAAATTAAAAAAGTGGTTTTAATGAACAACGAACGTTGAGATAATAAAAAAAATATCTGTTGAGTCTCAAATGTTTTCGCTACGGCTTAGTAAGGTTTAAGGTAACACGCAGTTGGAACTACAAGATCATAATTATGAATTAATAATTAAAAGGAAATAATACATCTACGATACGTAATTTTTATGTGAACACATTTTAAACCTAAATCTTAAACTCTTTTAAGCTAAAACGTAATATAGATATGGAGCTGCCTAAGTTAATGCCTAACTTATAATTTTTCTATCTCTACATTTGTGTTCGTCTTCACCTAAATTTCAATCTAAATCGAAAAGAATCGAAATCGAATAAGAAATGTCGTGTTTATTTCGCTTATACAAACTTTGAAACGTTTCTAAAAGTTCCACCGTAAAGTCTGTCCACTCGTGTGTTTGTGAAACTTATAACATCGTTTCCGCTTTCGTAACTGTGCCATAAACGGCTCGGTTGCACAAAAGTACCGAAACCGCGAGTCGGTTCGAGTGCGGATGCGAGGGCGGATGTGACGGTCCTTCGGTTCCATCGCAGTTAGCGCCTCCGTGCGGCAATTTGCAAGTTGTTACCGATTTACGACCCACTCTAAAGTTTATTCAACGCGATTTTGGTGGTCCCATTGTATTCCACTAAGACCCTTCCCACCGACGGAGCCTCGGCTTAGTTCGAGACCCTTTTATGGTACCCCGGTTGGCCCTTTATAGTCTCCTTATATCATTTGCATCGACGTAAAAACAATCGTTAAAACCATCGATTGGTATTAAGTTACGCGTGTAATAAAAATTATGACAGTAGGTTTCCCACTGCATAGTCTTAAGTACTATCACTAATTTTATAGTTTAACTCACGGCGCCGTTTTCCCGTGACGCTGGCGAGCCTACTAATTTAAGGAATGTGAAAAAAGGTGATAGAGAAAATGCCAATAAAATCCATTAAGCGCTACTCGAGATTAGCCTTTTACAGTGCGTCTACGTTTTTTGTATTATTTAGCCATCAGGGTAATCTCAAGTTGTAAAAGACAATTTAGATAAGAGCAACAGACACATTAGTATGGTAAACTTGGCGTAGGCCGGTCGGTACGTACGTTACGGACATTAAGTAGACGTTTACCGTATAAAGGACCCTTTCCCAGCAGTGGCTGATTGTAATAGGCTTTTAAGGTGAGCTGAACGGCTATTCCGCATAAATTTTTCGCGTCGATCGTCACCTTTGTCGGCGGCTTCAAACGGCTCGATAAGTGGACGTGGAGTGATAAGAGACGGTCGAACGGTAGCCGGGAACGGATTTGTCGAAGTACGGTCAACACGAAGCGTTGATGCCACAAGTATTGAAAACATACATATTTGTGTTTGATTTTCAACGTTGTTTGAACGAGACGCCGGGCAATTGTAAATATTGTCCGTGTAAGTGAGGATAAGAAGGGATTTACGTGTTCTATCGACGAAATATAACGTTACTAAAAGGGTTTTTGGGAACAAAAAATCAGTGATAAATAGCTTCTGAACATAGCAGTATGCACTCATTCTCTCAAGCAATCGTAGAAATAAGTACTTACTGGCACACATCCTGATTTGCAAATAAAAGTTTATTTATAAATAAGAATAAAATTAAATACTACTAAATTTAAATACTAAATTTAATTCTATTCTATCTTTCTTTTAGAAAGGAGCAAAAACTGTGAAAGCTCCTAGCGTCTTTGTTTTCTAGATTTGTTGTTGAAGAGCAACACCCCTTAATATTGTCATTGTAATCAACAACACTCTATGTTGTTACAAAATCGGGTTGATTATAAAGTGGCACCGCGATTTGACTGTACTCGACTCAAATCTTACCATCGAATCTATGCAATTTCACTTGCGAACTTGCGCATCACGGGTCATACAATAACAAACAACATTTTGATTTTTTAAACAAAATGTTGTTTGCTGAGCACGCGAGCTTTGAGTATTTAGAAACAGTAGGCAGGCAATGTCGCTGCTGTCGCTACATCCCACGTAAGGCGGTAGCGGGGATCGTAAAGTTTAAATGGAGGCTAATTTAGTGTGCTGTTAATTGTGCTTCTGTCGGCGCGGCTTATCTGCGCGCTGCATTAGCGAGCCCGGCGGCCGCAGCCTCCGATAACGCCTGTTATGACTGATGGGCCCTGAGTACCCTCTCGGACACTCGATAACCGCGATTACGGCCAGCTTTGTATACTGGCATCACTCATACTTGCTTTATTAGCCGAACTATAGTTATATAGTTTCTGTCTAATAACATTTTCCCAAAAAGACGCAAGCTTTATTCACTATGTTCATATTGTGAAATGCGAAGTGATTTTTTTTTAAATTACATTGTTATATCCACTTAGAAGTAGATAAAAGCAAAAGGATAGGTATTCATTTTTGACTCATCGTCGCAGAGCCTACACTAGAGCTACATACATGACAAACAGAAGAAGAAATAAGTTAAATTTATAATTAAGACACTATCCGATATCCCTTCTCTTCGTAGGTTAAATGTATTATAATTTGCGCGTACGAAGTCGCAGGCAAAAACTAGTTGATAGATATATCTAATTTGCTTATAAGAAATTTTGTAACAAAATTTATGACTAGACTTCAAAGTGCAGCTTGTCACGTAATTAGATACGCCACTCCACCGTTATAGCGATAGCGCCAATATATTTTTACGAATATGTGTAATTAACACAATAATGTTAACATCATAAACGATTTTATTTTAAGAGTATAGGTTTTGGTTTGTTAGAGCGGCAGTTTCAACGCCCTTTGATAACATTATGAGTGATGACCCTTTCAGAATACACTCTCGATAACGCCGGATTGTGTCGAGTGAAGCCTTCCTATATCTCTATAATTGCCAATTGTATAATGACAATGACAAAGCTATAACAATCGATGATACATTTATAAATCTTTATAACAATCTCAGGTATTTCAATAATATTGTACTTTATATCAAATATTTTGTCAATTTAACACACATTTCCCGGAAATAAACGTGGAAGATTGTAATTTTTATTTTTATTATAATAAATCGAAAATACAATTTATGTTACTCGGAATAGAGAGAATAACTAAACGTATAACCACATTTATTCAATACATTGTAATAATATCAATCTACAACGCTTACACCGGGAAGGTACTACTGCCACACCTAGAGCCTAGCACTTCGCGCTAGGCGCGCGCGCAGTTCTTGATATTCGCTGGAAGAGCGTAGGTGCCGGCTGATTTTCGTAAGAGGCGACCATCTTGGCCCTCGGGAGTAGCAACGCACCCGAGATTTACTACAGATAGAACCCCTGTTACATATGAAGTTCAGTTCAGAGTTCAGTTCAAGTTTCAGACGTTTGTTTTTTAAACTTATAAAAAATACCTGATATAATTTTCCTAATAGATATATTTCGCTAAGTACCTGTATTAAGGTCCAATGCCCGGTCCACGCCGGCGGTCCGGCTCGCTGATAAGCCCCGGCGCCAGATGTATCTACGCCTTTATGGACTTTATGACACGCTCTCTACCACACAAACGGGTGCCAAAAGCCCTCGTTCATCAACACTTTTACCCTATCACATACCTTTACAATCACAAATCCTAACCGAGTGTATTCATAGACCATTGTGGAACGTAACAAAGCCTTATGGGAGCCGTAATTTTATTATCACCTTCTTTGTCTCTGTATTCGGACAGAGTTATCTTTTATGGACTGTTAAGTGTTTGTTTAAGTGAAGTTTTAATTCGGTTTTACTTTGTTTGGACGCATGGTGATGTGTCGAAGTATTAATTGTATTGTTGCGTTTAGACTTTTAAGTGTTTTGACTTTATGTTTAAAAGCAAGTTTTTACTTTTCCAATGTATTGTAGTAGGATTTGGAACCTCAATGAGTTTACACACTTGTTCATATTAATTTTTTAACTCAAGGCCTTGGCGTTTGGATTTATATTACTTTAGGCAGTAAACTATTAGTCAAAATGGCTCTTACTTTGTTCTTTCTGCTACTCTTATAATAATTATAAAATTTCACCTCATAATGTTTCTCTTTTAAGGGAAACATGGTCTAAGTTAGGAATT
>DWPF01000167.1:0-13618 GCA_018251575.1 Cecropterus bathyllus | reverse complement strand
TTTTTGATATATATGTCAGTCAGTCAGTGATAAAAATGCCGATTTTTGTACCTGAATATTTCAATATCTGTTCGGACCACATTAATGAAATTTGAGATGCTGAGTAGTCTCAGGGGTTTTAATAAATATACCAAGTTTCATGTATCTAGCTTAAGTCGTTTTTGAGTTATTAAGGGGTCAAAAGTGGTTCCAAATGGTTCCTGTAAATAACACATGCGTTGCGTTGCAGCCAGAGACTCGGGCACACGCTGCCGCGTGTTTTGATATAGAAACATTTACTTTTCTCCACTTTTTCTCGCAGTAGTGGCGGAAGAAGGTAATACAGGTACCGTACCTACTACGGTACGATATCCAGTACTGTACTACTTATCTGAAATAAAACGCTACGTGGAAAAGGAACATAAAACTAACGGTGAAAATAGGCGAAATCTCACCAAACGATATTATGCAATATTCGTGACACCGTGTGAAAACCGGTCTAAGCATCAAGCCGAGCTTATCCGGTCAGAAGCGAGCGTCCGCCCGTTCATCCGGCTGGAATATACACGCTCTGGATATATTATTATTTATGCTCCTGACAACCCTTTTAGCGTGTTTGCTAGCCAGATGATGGGTTCCGATTTCATGCGTGATATAAACGAGCCCATTTTTGCGTTATTTTAGTTTTGACTAACAATGAATCGTGTTGATTTATGCTCTAGTTAATGATTCGGTGTGGAGTTTATATATCAGCGTTGGGAGCAAAATGTTGCTATAGATAATATTATGATACGCAATGTTATTAAAAAAAATTCTAACAAAATACTATCGTACATTTTTTACTCTATTTTTAGCTTCATCGTCGGTTGTAGTCCTTACTTTCCAGTTAAGACATTTTAATAATTTATTTATTACCTTTATAGAGCATCGTCTTGCATTACCCGCGCTGCTTGAGTTATGTAAATATCCTTAATATGCTTATTTTGAACCACGTTCTTCTCATGTTTTCGTTATATATATGTATTACCATTACGTAGCTCAAACGAAAGAATGGTTGATAATTATGACATTTATGCTAAAATGATTTTGTGAAAGATGAAAATAACTTGTTTTTTTTTGCATTCAAGAATCAAAGAAGTATTCCACTATTTGGTTAAAATAAACTAAGATGTAAGTTTTACACTTTCAAAGCAATAACGTAACAGCTGCGATACTTGAATTATGTAAATATTCAGAGCTACGCTTGCTTTGCGTATGTTTTATGTAATTTCTGATATTCTTACTATAATGAAAACGTTGTAACTCTTGATATTGTAATGAATTTGAATTTATACTTACAGCATTAATTAGTGTAAGAGTTTAGCTTTTCATGCCATCTCGTAATATCATGGTGTTTCTTTCTTCCTTTTAATTATGGCATAAATTTAAGCTATAACCGACCACAAATAAGACACTGATCTTAGCTGAAATTGATCAGTAACGTAGTTATACAATTGAAGACATTGGACGCCGATAAAAAATAAATTTGCCTTACTACACCCTAAAACGTTTTTTTTTTAAACGTTTTTCTACACTCATAGCCCCACAGTAGGATTTTTTTCCTGTGTCGTGGGTGCCATGGACACACAAAGACGAATACACAAACATCCAGACCCAGAAAAGAAACCTAAACTCATCATTCAGATGTCTGCCTGGCCGGGGATCGAACCCGGGACCCACTGCGTGTCAAACCGGTATGATGACCGCTCCACCACGTGGGTCGTCTACCACCCTCAAAGTAAAACACAACAAACTATACGTCTGCAAGAGTTACGACCAATCATTGTTCGTAGAACAAGTCCATTTATTTAGTTCTTGTACTATCACCAATCCTACAAGGGTTTCCTACCGTGTTAAAAAATTAAAACGTGGTTTTGAAATATTCAGTACTACAGTAAAATTTCACTGATACCTCAAACTAAGTTAAATATTGTTATAATAATAGTTAGATATGATGTTATTAAAATGGAGTATTCAAATTAAAATCGACGGAGCGATCGTGTTGATAATTTTACAGTTTCTGAGCAACAGCGTGACACCTGTGTTTAAATAATGTAAATCTTAATTCTGAGCACTGATTCGTATTTGTGTTTACCGTTTCGGCTTTACAAGTGAATGGATAACTTGATATAACGCAATGTAACTTATCGAGATGAAACGAAACGTGATGTAATGTAGTCATATAAATGTATTTATAATTACTTTTAATAATTATGTATTGAGATTTATGAGTACATCTTATAGCCCTGACTTTGTCCTTATCCTATTAATCAATTTTAAGTGAGTTAGTTTTCTAATAAAGTCTATAAAGTGATTAAGTAAAATAAGTGACTTTACTGACTTTATTTTGCATCAAACGTCACGTCATCAAGTCAAAAATGGCATATATATAACAAAGCCTCATTAAATCAGTTAAAACAATAAATATAATCTAACCATAACTTTATAATCATTTGATTACTTGAATGTGCTTGATTATAAGTTATATGTTGGTAATGAAATGAATTGCCTTTATTTGGCATAGGCCTACGGGGTCATGAGATTAAATAATAATAAGGAAGTGAACTTGTGAATATGAATTGCAAAATCTATATTTTTTCAAAATCATTTCATCACATCGCTTAATCGTTACGTTGCCAATAAATACTTCCCATAATACTATGAATTTTAAAATACTTGTTTTATTAAAGTAATATTCTCTTAAAATCTCAAAGTAAATTACGGCGCTGTCGTAAAACTGTTCTCATCTCAGTACGTTGACTAGTAAGAAAAATGGGAGCATAACAAACAACGCTAATATCCCTCGCCACATCTCATCTCGCATATTTGTGTAACCCGCCATAATTCTAAGCTTAGAATAATACAACGCTGTACGGAGCTCAACAAAATTGAAACCGCAGTAGACGCCCGACGGCTGTGTATAAATGTCAGCGCCCTCTATATCTCAGAAATGTAACCGAGGAATGAGCGATCGTTTTAAAATATCGATATTTATATCGATAGCATAATATCGTTATTCTTATATTATCAGAAGTATATTTCATAATATAACTACGATTTTTATTTGTGCTAAACATACATAAACGTAGTTAAATAAATTCTAGTTTGACAGAAACCTCTACTAAGTCCAGTCAACATTTGATTGTAGGCTAACCTGTCTAACTCAAAATACTGTAAATTTGGTATACACCAACCTTCTGGTTGGTGCGTATAAGAAGTATTTTATTATTTTAACATTATGAATATACTTGGGTGTTCCGTTTAAAATAATAATGGATTTACCATTTACTATTTATAAAATTTTGTTATCAATATTTAACTTACAATATTTAGGACATATTAAGAATGGAATTGAATATAATAATATTATTGTTGACACTAATGTCGATATTTTACTGATATCGATAAATAACTATTGTAACTAGAAATAAACAATCGCTGTTTAGATAAAAGATAGGGATGAAACTTGTAAGCTGGTTGTTTGGGCGCGATAAGATTTTACGCGAAGCCTTCTCAGGCCAATATAAGTTCCTTGTCCTATCTGCGTAGCCTTTTGCCCCATTCTTAAGTCACTCGATAATCCCGTTACGGTTAGCTATAGCTTAACTGTTTGAATGGCTTGTAATTTGCCGATAAGATGTTTATGTCTCTACTGAACTCTTTTGGGAACATTCAAAGATTATTAGCATTTGTAAGTTAATTCTTCTTGATCTCATTTTAATGTCGATTAACTTACAATATCTAAAAAAATCTGCAAAATGATGTTTAACCTGAATTTTTTTATATAAAATTGAAATAGCAATACAGCATATCCGCCGTATGGTAAGTGGTAACTGCAGCTTATAGAAATCTGTAACACCAAATAGAACCGGAGTTTTCTGTGTGAATCACAGATACGTTGCCAGTTTTGAAGGCTAAGTTGATCTCAAATGTATGTAGATTAACGCAACTCATGAACTATTTCATATAGGTTTGACTAACTCTGTGAAACCTTTATGGGTTTGCCACTCGTCTAATATTATTTAATAAGACAATCACGAGTATAAAACTATCACATATATTATAAGTTATTCCATAGTGAGAGTAATTTCGCATGCGACACTTATCGAACGATGCAAAATTCATACCCCTCGTGTTTATCCGAACATACCACACATGTTTACGCTACTTACATATGGCTATACATATCGTTTGTTCCAAAGACGATATTTTCTGACCCTACGAGTATGACAAGAATAAACGTCTGTAAACTAATCCTTGTTTGTCTAGGCTTGATATTTGGATTAACTTCATACAAAACCTTGACTGGATCGAGTTAAGCCCCTAATTTGTCTAGCAAATGTTCTAAAGGTTTTAGCTCAGAAAATTTAACGTGGAATTTTGTGCATAAAATAATCCATGTATTTTACAAACTTGATTTGAAATTTAACGGCTGTTAGGTTATAAGAACTAAACACGTAGCGCCATCTATTGACAGTACTAAGAAAAATACTACGAATACAGCGGAAAGTTTAGATTTTACGAAATTGTACGACTGTCGTCAAATAACTGAACAATTTAATAGGCCGAAGTTTAAACAAGTAACATTGTTAAAACTATTAAAACAAAATCCCAACTGTTTAAAAAAGATTGAATAATTTCAGTTTCAGTTGATTATTTCGAACCCCGACTGCTTAAATCGTTAAATAAAATAAATGATTGAATTTTATTTATTCAATAATTTATTTTATTTAACGCATTTTATGAATTGCGACAAAACATTAACATAAAAGTGTCACAATAAATAGTTTTATGTCATGACCTGTAAACTAGCTTATATTTGATATCCATATTGTAATGATAATTAAAAAAAACTTCACTTCCCCATCTTTTTTCTGTTGAAAGTAGCCAAATTTAAAAATCATATAGTTTATGTCACTGCAAACTAAGACGATTCCAATGATATGTACTTATATGACATATCACAATCTGTCAAGCAGTTTAGGCTGTAACGCATGCCAAAGAAATAATGGACATACAAATAAAACTCTCCTTCTGACGCAGTTGGGTAAGAACGTCACGTAAAAATTAACAAATTAGAGTCTCATTAGATTGATAAATTATTTCTTCTTATGGATCATGCATATCTGAAGAGCATGTTTAGTTAATGAAGAACACATACACTGCCTGGGAATAAACTATATAAGTATACGTTTATACGTGAATCAAGATGTCCTAAGTCTTATTCACAGTTTAGTTAAAGTAAGGGGAAATTTAATGTGCAATAAGTGGGTACCCATTCATTAAAAGATTAATTGACACCGTAGAGACTAAGAGGAAGTGGAATGTCCACGGTAGGCCACTAGCGACTACCACACTGATTAATAAAAAATAACGAATAATTTTATGACATATAAGGACGTGACGAAGATTCAAGGTGCATGGGGGTCTGCTGCCCTTACCGTCAGCATCGAATGCGATCTCGCACTCCCGCGGAGGGCTAATTCTCGGCTTCACTGGTGTCGGGGACTTCCCTCGGAGTGAGCGATCAAAATCAGCCCATTTTTCGGCGTCAGCGAAAAATGGGTCCTTTTTGAACGGGTCCGATCTCGCTGGCCACGCTCCTTCATGGCAAGTCTCACAATCAATACGTCATTTAGTTCAACAATTTCAAAATTAGGTCCAACTTTAATATTATATATTTCGAAAGGTCTTAAGAGTGTAGTGTTTGCGGACACAAGACGCACTTATTAGAAGTGATCATTCCGGGTCAGAATTGCCTTGCTTATATACAATGCAGTTCATGCACAGGTGCTGAAGTTATGTATGCACAAAGTTCGCTATGAATGTCATGATAACGCAACGTTTTCACGAGATCTCCAGTACAACGTACACAATATACAAAATTATAACACATATACGAACATCGTTAAATTAAAATGAAAATGGGTGGGTACTAAACTACTAAATCAAAACACGGATTGGTCTTTTATATTTTAATAAAAAATAATGAATTGTGTTAGTTTATGTAATTAAGTTTGTACTCTAAATTTAATAAGATTGCAATATATTGCCTATATAAAAATACATTTGATTTCAAATATTTCGTTTTGTATGTCTACTACTGATAGTAGGCATACTATATGTCAACATCGCCCTAAATATTTCCATCCAATAATAATGTTTAATAGTTATTGTCAATTTTGCCCAAAATATAAGTACTTCTAAAGTACAAAATTTCGGTTTTACAAAGCCTACACCGAGCAGATAAATAATCAAACTACACAATAATAATTAACATAATATTTTTGTAACACAGTGTAAATTATTTTCTTGTTTTTTAAGTGATAATGACTTATACATAAGTAAACAATACATAACTTTGGATCTATCTTTCACATATAATAAATTCAATAATATTGAATTACTGGTGAGTTAGATCCAGATATAATTTACAAATTCTGAATTCCCGTTATCAGTTACATCCAGAATGATTCAAATTCAGCGAAAGTATTTCACGTAAATGTCAAATTTGACCCATTCGACACCTAACTTATAACGTAGATCAGCAGGATGGTCAAGATTTACCCATTCGGAATTCACAAAAATCAGTCTTTCCGAGACACTAAAGAAGACTTTACAAAGTCCGTGCAAAATTCGAATGGTCCACCTTGCGAGTACTTAATTATCTTACTCTAATATGATCGTGCAAAGAAATGTTTAGAATTTACCTGTTCCCCAGTGAGGTTTGTTATCCGGTTCGTATTCGATGCCTTTAAGGCTCTTGGGGCGCAGAGGGTCAACGATGGGGGCGGTGAAATCGGTGATGGGGTATGCCCGGTCCTTGAGGTAGAGGCCGTAGCGGGAAGGATACAGACGGTCGATGGCAGCGAGTCTATCCAGATGTTCCTGCCAAGCTTTGTGTGCGTCGAAGGGATCGACACCTCGTCGCACGCGCCTCGGTACATGATAAACTAAAGAGAAATATACTAAGTTTAGTCAGTGTTTCATACAAAATGATGCACAGGATTTACTACACCAAAAAAATTCAGAGCAGATTAATCTCATGGTCACAAGTAAAACAAAACGATAATTCCACGAATCCGTTTTGTAGGATATTTTACGTTTTAGAAAACGAAAAAAAAAATCAATAAAGGATATCAATATATCAGTGTTTTTCAATTGTTTTTAAATATCATGACCCCCCTTAATATTCAGGAATAATATATTTCACCCTCTCCCCCTAACTAATATGTTTAGTACAAAGCATTTATTTAAATATGAATTAATATGATATAAACTATATATAGCTATTCATTCTTAATTTTTCTACATTTCCGCTGCGATTCCCTTGTAGAGACTTTTCGATCTCCGAGAGGTCACGCCCAAATCTTTTAAAAACACTAATATATATAACAGATACAAAACTTAACATTGACATATAAATGAAAATCAATTTTACTGACGGTAATCATTTGGAAAGTAAATATAATGTTAATAGTTAATGCAAGAATATACAATACCATATTGTTACCTATATATGTTAGAGTTCGCAAAGCGCAGGCTTTAGTTCAATCGGTAATCATGACAGGGGTATGAACATACCTAGTTTTATAGAACTCACCTCTCATATGGCTGGCGACTTGAATTAGTGTTTTGCAGATTGACTATTACAATAAGGCATGAGCGGATTTAATTAAAAAGGTGTCACCTGACAAATGCTAGAAGATTTACAAAATGCTCTCGATAAACATTCATGGATATCCAAATATACAAGTGTGAGTGATGTTATGTATAAGAGGTGACTTCTATTAACTTAACATGCAGTCATAATGAAATGATCGGACGCACTTGCAAGCATACATATAGTATTAATACAATAGTATTTGCACCTAACATGATCAATATTAATTAAATAGATTACGTAGAACTTCAGCGTTGAACTGTTTCAGCTATTTATTGACACCGATCAACTGTAAGTAGGTATATGTATACATGATAAAATATTAAAATTCAACGAAAACTTAATTACAATATGTGTGTATGACGTGCTTTACGACTGATGCTTTAATATAAAACTGACGTGTTTTACGACTGATAGAGTCCATGGAATTTAATGGAATAGTACTAAATGTTTACTATGAACTATGATACATTTTCAATCCATTAAATTTTGTAGGCTTACTTTGATTCCATTTAAAATATACAAACAAACGGACTGACTAACAATTTAAAAATTATCGAAAAACATCTTTTAATGCTTATTCGATGCGATGGGCAGACACGCGGAACTTCATATTTTTATGTGTGAATTATTGTTCATTACTGAATAATGTATGCGTGTGAGACACCATGTAATGTTGATCGGCTTAAATCTTCGAACCTTCGACAGGATTCACGCCAATATAAATGTGCATAAGCTTTATTAATATAAAAACGGTATACAAATTACATTATAAATAAGTTTCTATTAAGTGTCATGGAAATAACACGATTTCTAACTTATTTTATTTATACTTTGGCTGGCGTTGAATGCTGTGTACTCAAATGGAATATTTTTATTCTATTATTCATTCTATAGATCTAAAACTGGGCCTTAAGTTAGCCAAAAGCATTCGTTCCGAATTATAACTAATAGCTAGACGTTTAAGTATTTATTTAAACTCCACCGTAGGTTTTTGATGCTGAAACAATTAAAATATAATGCCAATGAAGATCACACGTGTTCTTGGAAGCAGAAATTATGTTTTATATTTGAAAATATACATATGAAATAGTAATGGCACGGACACAATCCGTTTAAGTTATGCAGTGTATGATATTATTGCATATTCATGTATAAGGCAACATAAATAAATGTAACTTTACATATGTACAGGTCATAAATAAGGAAACGTTAATTTCTTAAGCACCATAAATCTTGAGATACTAATCAATAATTCTGTATAGACAGACTCTTGGCAGTGCGATCTAACGAAAGCGCGTCTCGAGTTATGCGTAGCATTTGCCAATCGAAACTCGCGGTTACTACAAGAGTTCCATCTGTCAACACGTAGATCTATTTATACTGATGAAACCAAGTCACATGTGTGCAAACTTACTTTCAGTGGATGTAAATAAAAGCAATTAACCTTAGTGGTGTTAATATAGCTTGTGGTGTCCGTTGCGCTACTGACCTGGCCTGTACCGGTCGAGGGAGCTAGGGTAGTTGTGGGCGTAGATGGGGCGTGGTGAGTAGCCGTACACCTCACGGTGGACCGGCAGGTAGCGGTATCCGGGGACGGTGATCCTCTCGGCGGCGGCGATGGGGTCGTCGTAGATAGATTTGGTGTAGGGGTAGGTGGACAGGAGTTCGGGGAAAACGCTGCGGCGTGATGGCCTGTACCTGTCCTCGGCTCTGATGTCTTCCGATCCTATGTAAATATTCGATATATGTAGCTTTGTTTTGGAGGAAATTATATGATATGCTTTTTTTGCAATTGATACAGCAGAGCAAATTAAAAATTTTGCAGACTTCAAATTTGTTGATTAACTCGTTAAATATGATAAGGTTTTCTAATCGTTATCGATATAGATTTATATATTATAATATGTACCCACTTACTATCGATTAACGACTGTTATTAAAATATCAACCAATCTAATCGCCTATCAAAGAACGAAATTGGACAATTTCTAGTAGGCACAAATTGTCAAATTTCGATATACTGGTTAGTGCGTAAGTAATGAGTGTATCGCTTACCTTTTAGAGATCGTACAAAAGATTGCCAAAATCTGGCTTTCTTTGATGCCGTCTCATTTCTGCCAATCATTTCTAAATGACTTTTAAACATTTTGGCGGTTTTATGTCGTGCTCGTGGTCTGTAACAAAACATTGCATATCAAATCTATGCTATCTCATAATCAAAATATGTGTTTGTGATTACAAATTATACAAAATTTGTAACATTTGTACGCAAAGGAAGTTGTATGTTAATATGAAGTTGTAACCTTGCGTTAGCTTTACATATCTACAAAATCTGTCCAGGTGACATAATTGTGTACAATAGCGTGCTCGTTTCTCGTAAATAGAGCAATGACGTATTCAGAGTTAGCAGCTGGGCCACAAATAGCCGTCTCGGTGCTGGCTGCCGTGTCGAATGGCCCATGGACTTGGCTGACGGCCAATCTCTGGTCGAGGAGTAACTTGAAAACGGCCGTTTTTACCAATGTTTGATAATTTCTTGGTTATTTTCGAATTCCATGCGACCTTGTTGCGAGCTCTCGCACGGATTGAGCGGCCTGCCGCAATTTATTAAGTAACTTTCGAAGTACGAACGCGTTAATAACAAAATTTTCTGAATACCGCGTTTCAATTTATTAAACCTACTTTGTATTTTAATGCAAACTCTTAGTCAAATTAATGTGAAAATACTTTTCCGCCCACGTTATAGTAATCGACAAGGATTTGCTTCAAACAATCTAGCTTGTTTATGAAACATGTCATATATTTTACGCTTTATACGCTCGAAATTTCGCAGGTACTGTTAATTTCTGAAGTAGTCTAAACCGTCTATACTGAATCTGCGGCCCGCGGGCCGTATGAGTCCAACCGAACCTTGATGATTAGCCCACCTTGAAACACAAATTTCGAGTCAACCTTGTTTTATCAATGTACACCTAAATAATCTACTTGCGGACTGCGTCACTATGCCTGAGACATGTTTATGGCCCCTGCAAAATGGTTGAGTATTACTGTAAACTCGCCGCCTACATGCACTTTTCCTTGATGATGCGATCACAGTATACATATATCATGAATTATGTTTAATACATTTGCGTCATCGCTTTATATTTAGAGTAACAGACTCGCTATTTATCAAACTTTCAATTCGAGATGGACGTTAAGATATACCATTACACTTCACGTAGGAGGGATGCGACTGCCACGAGTCACGGTTTATTGCTCATGACTTTGATGTATTACGACCAACAGATGGCGGTGTACGTAGGCTTCGAAAAATCTATTCCAATACAAAAAAAAAAGTAAAGTGAACGTTTTAAATTCTATATTCATAATCTTCTTTAATCTTTGTTTAAATTGAATTGTTGATCTCTAACATCATATTAATTATAAAATTGCAAGTAGAATTTTATTATCAATATTATCGTTATAATATTTCATCAAAAGTGTACAAAGTGTTATCTTTTCATATTGCTGCCATTAAAATGGCAACAATTTATAAAACAAGATACGGATTTATTTTCATGAAGATGATACATTGTTTGCGTTTGGTAAAAAATTCCAATATGGCTTTAATATCTACCACCACGTAACTAAATCACTAAAAAACCTAAATAACTCAAATTTTAATAAGTCAATCTTCATTTATGTAGTATTTGACGCAAGATATTAAAATAAGTATGGGGGCGTGTTATATTTTAAAAATGAGTGAAGAGCTAATTCCAAAATGTGACTCAGAAGAGAAATTATTCGGTCAAGAACGAAGGCCAATGTCAGATATATTTTGCCATTTTTATCTGAATGACCCATTTAGTAGGCGTGAACGTTTACATCTCCTTGGGGAAAAGCCAACATCTCGTAGTCGTGTATTGAAAGGTAACGGTAATAAAAAAACGCTATTGTGAAACGGCAACAAAAATACACTAACGCGCCCCGAGATTGCAAATTTGGCTCGGGATGAGTGCCGCCCAAAATAGTCCGGCGGGCGGGCGGATCAGATTCACAGCATTCCCGGATCTCGCCGTTTGTCGCCGACAGGTGGGCCCTCTGCCGGCCACTGTGCACTCTACATACTCAACCTGTATCGGAATTCATACCGAAAATTCTTTCTACGGCCAAGTTTAAATACGAAACGATACTATATTTTTAAATTAAGGCAATAAATAATAGAATATTTGAATAATTTTCTACTTTGTCTCAAATAGTTTTGTTATTTGATAGTAATTGAAACTAATAAACGTAGTACGTAAACGTAGTTGATACTTTTCAAAATAATTTCTAAACACAATGTTATTTTATATTTTTACACCTTTTATCATGAATTAAACAACATTCTTTTTTACTTAATGCTTTCAAATAAATCATTTTAACGAAACTTTTAAACTTACTTGAAGTAAAACGGTTATATAATATTTAGAACACAATTATTTAACGACTCTATGTCGGACACTGTTAAACCATTGACTGACTTACGTGCTGTTGAACTAATATTACCCTCCCTGTTAAATTGTTGTGGTACTGGACTAATCACTCGCGAGAATGTGGACCGGAGTAGGGGGAGCGCGAGACAACAAGGGAACAATTGCGCAACCAGAACGAGACGACATGCACTCCGAAATCACAGGTGTATCGCGTTCAGAACCTTACACTTCGCACAACCCTTGGTCGGAGCACTAGATATCTTACCGATTAAAATAATGGTCGTTTAATGTAAGCTGTGTTGTATCGTTGACGAGCCGACGTCGAGTGTCGGACCGGGGCGGGCGCGCACTGGCGCGGCCGGGCGTCGCCGCCGCGGCCGCCCGCCCAAGAACTTCTTCCAGCCCAAGACAGGTACACGCACACACACACGCACGCACACACACCCACACCCACACACACACACACGCACACACGAACGCTCGCACGTATACATCCGCGCGTGTGCGTGCGAGCGAGCGGCCTCACACACACGCGCGCGCGCATGTATACATTTGCGCTCGCGTGCACGCATACATACATGTGCGCACGCAAGCAAACACACACACAAAAAAAAGCCGACGCTTGCGCGAAACTACATATACGCACGCACACATATATGCGCGCGCATGTACACATAAACAAACGCGGACGCGTGCACGCATTCATAGACAATACTCATGCGCGCACAAGCTAATACACACGGACACAAATATATGTGTATATGTGTGTCAGTTACTCTTATTAACACGCATGCGTCCGTAAACGTTGTAAAATGAATACGTACAGCAGTGCGCTCGTATATACGTATACGTGGACGCACATTCATATACACAGCAGAAGAGTACGCGTGCATACACACGCAAGTTTTACTATAGGAAGATACACACTTAAACATCATCAGAAATAAACTACACCACATGTAAACACACTGTAAAAACAACACTTTTAATGAGAATTCTTTTAAACAGTTTATTGCTACTTAAAGTGTTAAAAGAGTGAATTAACGTCAAACTAGAAAACATATCATACACAAACACACACACACACACACAAATACAAACACGCGAACAATCAAATACAAACGTACAAGAACTTACAGATTTCATTTCCACATATTCTAAGTGCCCTTCGTTGTCGCATATACATATGTAAACACGCACACAATTAAATACATAATATAATATATACCTACGTGATACAATTGTATTCTGTATAATTCGTTGTCTAGAAATCTGTGCATAATTATATATACAGTATAGTTAGTATACTAACGCAATTTCCTGTTTTTTTTTTTCGTAATAACACAAAAAGCGATAAAAAATAACATCATCTAAATTATAGAATTAATTAGACAATCAAATTAGATATAATATAGGTACGATTGAAACTTAAATGCTGTTTAGCTATATTTAAATTCAGAAATCATAAAAAACATTC